>PVLA01001104.1:260346-403694 GCA_004027455.1 Hydrochoerus hydrochaeris | reverse complement strand
ACACACAACAATAGCCTGGCTCCAGCGCCTGCCCCCCCACTGAGGGCTGTGGTTCTGGGTAGAGCCAGGCGCCAGTTTGGGGCTCACTGGGCGGGGAGAGCAGCGGGGTGCGGGAGACACTGTGAAATCTTTCTTCTTCTTCTTCTTCTTCTTCTTCTTCTTCTTCTTCTTCTTCTTCTTCTTCTTCTTCTTCTTCTTCTTCTTCTTCTTCTTCTTTTTTTTTTTAGCACCTTTATGTTGCTAGTGAGCAAAGTGAATAAACAAGGTTTTTGCTTTCAGAGTTTATTGACACTGGGTCAATAAACTTTTTAAATTTGGAGACAGGATCACACTATGTTACTCAATTTAGCCTTGAATTTGCTATCCTCCTGCCTCAGCTTCCTTGAGTGCTGGAAGTACAGGTATGTTCTCTCTTCCTTTTTCTCTTTCCAGTACCAGGGAATGAACCCAGGGCCTTCACACTGACCCACAGCCTCTCTCCACTCCTCTTTTTTTGAGACAAGTTCTTACCCTATAATTCAGGCTGGCCTTGAACTCACTATGTAGCCTAGGAAGGCCTAAAATCCTTTGTCATCCTCCTACCTCAGCCTTCTGGGTGCTGGGATTACAGATGTGTGTGCCACCATGCGTGACCCCATATCTTTTAAAAATTTATTTTAAACTGTGCATGGTTGTCCTCATCTGTAATCTCTGTACTCAGGAGGCTGAGGCAGGAGGACTACCATGAATTGGGGGCCAGCCCGGGCTAATAGTTCAAGGCCAGCCCAAACTATATAGCAAGACCCTCTGTCAAAAAACAAACAAAAAAAAACTGTTATGGTTTGTGCCTGAATGTCCCCACCCCAAAGCCTCATGCAGTCATGAGAGCAGGCTTCTAGAATCTAGGCCCAATGCTAGGATTATGGGGATGAGTGCTATACCCACTGACCCTAGAGATTAAAGAGTTGTCTTCATGCTCCTCCCACTTTGCTCTTGTAGCTTTTGCTGTCTTCTCAATTGAACTGTTGCCCTCTGCCATGCCACTCTGCCTTGGAGTCAGCAGATTATGGGCTAAAACTTCTGCAAACTGGGAACTAAATAAATCTTTTCTTCCTTAATTTTGTCTCAGCAAGGGAGAAAAGCAACCAACACAAAAACAAAACAAAACAAAACCTAAGGGTAAAATACATACACTGTTTTTGCAGATGCCCCTCAAATGACTGGGAGTGCAACTCAGTGGTAGAGGGCTTGCTCGCAAGGCTCTGGGTTCTATCCCCAGTACTAAAAACAATCCTCAGTCATCCTACTGCAAATACCACACTCCACACTGGAACAGGAAGTGACACAAGGAAATGGACACCTTGGTACTGCCGGAAACAACACTTCCTTCTGTGTGAGGGAGGATTTAACTGTCTACTCAGTGTGTTTATTCTCTTATGTTAGTGCCTTCAGCACCCAGATCTTCTTACCCTCCAAACAGCACCCGTCTCTTGCATCAGGGATGTACCCTGTGAACTCCTGTGGCCCTGAGATACAGCTGTTTCTGTGTGGAAGTGTTTCTTTACCTGGGACTGAAGTGACAGATATGAGAGCAGATGTTTAATGCAGCAGTTTACACTATCCCGTGCTGAGCACTGGTCCCAAGTGACAGATGTCCATGTTTTATTTTTTTTGTTTAATTTTGCGGGAGATTAAATCCAGGACCTCTGGTAAACTAAGCAAGGCTCTACTACTGAGCCTCACCCCCAGTCTGGGAATCCTTAACAAATTACCTTTTGGATACTTTTGATAACTGAAGCAGGGGCTGCTTTAGGCAGTTTTAAGACAGCTACTGAACTGAGGTCAGGAAGGCATTTTATCACACTGAACAGCCTTAGTCATAGGGACAGATCCTTTTATATTTGAACTTTTATATTTGAACTTCCAGAGGAGGAGGCTGAGAGCTGGGCAGATATTTCAAAAGGTGGGCATTATAACCACCATTCCTAGTAAGTACAGCAGATCACTAATGGCTTAGTATAGAGCTGGGTGTGTAGCTCAGTGTTAAACCATGTGCTTAGCACAAGGCCCTAGGTTCAATCCCCAGCACCAATAAATGGGTAACTAAAATCACTGGATTTTACTTTTCACTTCCTCCACTGTCACCTTCAACTTCCCTGCTTTTCCTAGTGCCATGGACACATGCTAGTTTTGGTGTCTAACAATGGCTCCTCTTTCTCCCAGCACTTATGCTCTGATCTTGGCTTTTTCTCTCCCACTCAGACTTCGCTTGCAGAGTGGGGTAACTTGACTCAGGCTGGGGTACTTGACCTAGGTGAGTGTCAGAACCTTAGCACATTTCTCCTCTTTGCTGCAGAATTTTGGGCTCGAATTTAGCCAATATTTGACTAGAAGTGCTGAGACCAAGGTTGTCTTTTCTATGGTGTGCAAGTACCTGAAAATACAGCCCTGAAGGCACAGATGGCCCCAGGATAGAGGCCCCCAGAGGAAATAGCACTGCATGTTTGGAGAGGGTAAAAAGCAATTTTGCCCAGGTAAGGTGGCACATGCCAGTAATCTCAGCACTTGGGAGGCTGAGGCAGGAGGATTGCTCTGAGTTTAAGGCCAGCGTGGGCTACATTGTGAGTTCAAGGCTGGTCATTCTGAACTACATGGTGAAACCCTAATTCAAAAGACTAAAAACTTGGGCTGGGGATTTAGCTCAGTGGCATAAGCACCTGCCTGGCAGGAGTAGGGTTGTCAGTTCAATCCCTGGTACAAAAAAGAAAAAAAAAAAAAGACTAAGATCTAAAAAAAGAAAAGAAAAGAAAAGAAAAGCAGTCTTGATGGTTTCAGCCTCTACACAAGGGTCAGGTCTAAACCAAATCTATGTACACTCTTTATGGTTGGACAAACCAACATATTTCCCTCTCTCCTTCCCATCCCATCCCATTCCTTCCCTTTTCCTTCCTTCTTTGCTTCCTCCTCTTTCAAAGTGCTGAGGATCAAACCCAGAGTCCTGTACCTGCTAGGCGAGTGCTCTATCGCTGAGCTATACCCTCGCCCCCCATACATTTTCTTTTGTGTTAATCCTGCTGTGCTGATTTTTTAATCACACACAACCAAAATAGCCCTGATAAAAACACATCATTCTCTTCCTGACTACCGTCATCTTCTTCAGGCAAGCACTTATGCAACTGAACTAAATCCTCAGCCCTTGCTTATTATTCAGACACACCTCCACAGTAATTTCTTAGTTGTGTGGTCAGTTACCTACCACCAGGTTTATTATAAAGCTGGTCTAGAAGATCAGGAGATGCACCTAAGGGGTCAGGAGACTAAACTCTTTTCTTGATTTTGCCACCACTTTCTTTTTTGAGCTTTGGGTTTCTGGTCTGACAGGAGGTAAGTGGATTCCTCCTAAAGTGGTTCCTACATGCTATTCTTTGGGTGGATTCTAGTTGACTACATAGGATTTGCCTGGGAACCGGTTAAAAGACAGGTGCTAGGCTCCCCACCTCATAGAATCTGCTTTAATAGCTCTAGGGAGGAGTTAGGGAGGAATGGGATGACACTGGGTCAAGCTGCAGTCATTGGTGTGAGTGAGCACCTGTATCATAACTACGTATTCTAGATATAACGCACCACGTCCTGCAGTTGAGTGTAATTCTATGAGTTTATTTGGTTGACCAAACCTAGTATTCCACATGACCTGTATCAGTGAAACTGAGAAATCAGCATATCTCTGGCTAAAGTGCTCAGGCCTAAGAAGATGGAAATGTGACCATTTATCACATCAAATTGCTTACACTCACTAATCCCAGCAAGTGCCAAGAGGGCCCAGGGGATATGCTTGTCACCCAGATGTTGAAAAAATTGTGAGAGCAGCACCGGATTCTTTATACATTTAATGGTGAATGTCCTTTATAGCTTGGATATGGTAGAGAAGGCTACCACTGAAGTGATTTCCCAGATTTCATGAGGACTGCAGGGTTCCCACAGGGGCAGAGGCTAAGGACAGTGCTGAACTGCCAGAGGCCAGAGGGACTCCCTTGTAACATGGATCAGGAGGAATTATTAAGCAGAAGTCATGCCATGCAAGGATCTTTGATCTTTGATCCCTGGGAATGAAGTAGATGGGCAGCTTATTAAAAACAGTGGAGTTGTACAACACAAAAAACCCTCCATGTCTTATGGTCAGAAGCCTAACTTGATTGGAATGTCTTAATCTTGCAGCTGGTTTCCAGATTGGAGATAGTTCAGAAACCTGAATCCTTGACTGAATAGGAGGCCAGGTCCCCTAAGCAAGGAGCCTGCAGCACTTCCACCAGCACATTCTGTGATCTGTCTCAAAGGAAGAAGAAAGGGAAAAAGCAAACCTTTTAGGAATTACTAGACATTGGCTTTGAATTAATGCTATTTTAGACCCCAAAAGATACATGTTCAAAACTAAGCACCTAGCAGGGTGTGGTGGTACATGGATGTTGCCCCAGTTACTTGAGTGGCTGAGGCAGGAGGATTGATTGAGGCTAGGAGTTAAAGCCAGTCTGGGCAACACAGTAAGATCTTGTCTCAAAGAAACAAAAACAAAAGCAAACAAACAACCCTCCTAAACTCCTAATCTATCCCCCGAAACCATTCTATTCTATTACCTTCCTCATCTCAATCGCTCTCCCCAATTCAGTCTCCTTTCAGTTGCTCAGGCACAACTTTGCACTGGCTCTATCTTCAGAAGATACTCAGATTTATATCACTTTCTGTCCCACTCCAACCACACAGGGCCAAGCCACTATCATCTCTAACCTGAGTTACTATCACAGTCTAGCTCTTTCTTTCTTTCTTTTTTTTTTTTTTGTATTGGGGATCGAACTTATGACCTCCTATCTGCCAGGCAGAAGCTTAAGCCACTGAGCTAAATCTCTAGCTTTTTCCTTTGGTTTCTTAAGGCAGGATCTCTACATAGTTAAGGGGATAACTCAGTGGTTATCCCCTTAAACTCCTGAATGCTGGAATTACAGGCAGGTGCCACCATGCTTTTCCTTCTCCACCTGCTTTGCCTCCTCCTCCTTCTCTTTTTCTCCTTTTCCTTCTTTTTTCTCCTTCTCCTCCTCCTCCACCTCCATCTCCTCCTTCTTCTTTTTGGTACTAGGGACTAAACTCAGGGCACTGCACAAGCTAGGCAAAAATTTTACCACAGAATCATATCTCTAGCCTTTTTTAAAATTTTAGACAGGGTCTTGCTGAATTAGGCTGGCTATAAACTTTTGATTCTCCTACCTAAGCCTCACAAATAGCTGGGATTATAGGTGTATATCACTAGTCCTAAATCTTCCTTCTTCTAAATTTAGCCTCCTAGAGTACGCTCTCAATACAACAGCTACAAAAATCCTTTAAAAATATAAATTAACAGCCAGTCATGGTGGTGCATGCCTGTAATCCCAGCATTTGGGAGGCTGAGGCAGGAGGATCACAGTGAGTTGGAAGGCAGTCCAGAATACATAAGCCAGTTCAGGACCAGCCTGGACTATATAGTGAGACCCTGTCTCAAAAACCAAAAACCAAACCAAACCAAAACAAAACAACAAGACTCTAGGAGCACAGGAACCAAGGGGTAAGAGCAAGAGTAGTGACCCACTTATCTTTACTAGTGGACCCAGTGGGAGAAAACTGAGACTCTTTGGTGCTGAAGGTCCTGGTCCTTGTCCCTCAGAGGTCTCACATTTACCAAAAAAAGTTGCACCTACTCATAATCAACGTCTACCTCCTGGTTGCCCTAAGCCCCTCATCTAGCAACAAGCAGTCAAAAGATGGGTCTTTAAAAAAAAAAAAAAAAGAGGGGCCAGGGAGGTAGCTCAGTGGCATAAGTGTCTGCCTGGTAAGCACAAGGTCATGAGTTTGATTCCTAGTACACACGCATGCACGCACGCACGCACGCACGCACGCAGAAGAGCAATCTTGGGACCCCCATCCTAACAGGGATCTTTGGTTCTGATTACAAATAGGGTAAGGGGATGGGATTGTAGTGGTAGAATGAGCACTTGCCTACCATGTGTGAAGCCCTGAGTTCTAGCCCTAGTATTGATCTTTATATTTTTTTAAAGAGGAAAAAAAATTCAAAACATGATAATTAGAGGGTAATGATTTTTTTTTTTTAATCGGGAATCAAATTTAGGACCTTGCACTTGCCAGTCAGGTGCTTATGCTGCTGAGCTAAATCCCCAGTGGTCTTTTAAATTTAAAAATTTTTTTCTTTGTTTTGTTTTTTGAGAAAGGATCTCACCATGTTGTCCAGACTGTCCTTGAACTTACTATGTAGCCCAGGCTGACTTTAAACTCACAGTGACCCTCTTACTTCAGGCTCCTGAGGACTGAGGACATTACAGGCATGCACTACCATGTCTGACTCTATCCTAGTTTTGGAGAGAAAAAAATGGCAGATAAGGCTGCTGTTGTCCAGTGGGGGCAAGAAGGGATATCTGTGAATGCCAGCGCATTTACCTGGCTGTGTCTTGGTATCCCTGTTCTCATTTGTAGCTGTAATGGACAGGTGCTGTGACCCTGGCTTGAGAACAGCATGGAGACAAGGGCCACGTGGACTGTGATGATAAGGGTCCTCAGAAGTAGTGGCAGAGGCCAGGGCAGGCTCAAGTGGGGGAAGAGGAGGGAGATGAACCTCCGATGCAGCCCTGAGGCCACATTGTGGAGGCAGCGGTCCATCCCGCTCACGGTCCTCTTCTCTTCTCTCAGGATGAGCCCAGTGGGATCAGAAGTAGCTGCTCCTTAAATCCTTGCGTGGTTTGGAGTAGACACCAACTTTCAAGAAAGAACTTGCTGCCCATAGGTAGCCAGTGCCATTAGCAGACAATCTACAGTGTCACCACCTTTGCTGACCCAAGGCCACAGTCTTCCCAGGGTAGCCCAAATCTGATGATTGGAGGAGGTGGGTGTGAAGGTGGGTCCCTTCTGGCTTGATGTCTGACACTCAGACGACAATGGTTACTCCAGCGCTCTAAACCAGGTTGAAGGAGCAGGGTTTTACCAGGCTGTCGTGGAGTTTAACATCTGTCTCAGAGTCTGTTTTCAGAGAACGCAGCGTGTGACACCAACATGGTATTTCCTCCTAGACACATCTACTCCCCTAGAGGACACCAGACTCCAGGATGACAAGGCCACGGTTAGGGAGATCTGGAAAACACCTCTCTTTCTACTGCACTTGGAATTTAGCTGCCCTTCTCACATCCTCCTTTCAACATTCATTCTACAATGAAGCTCCCATGAGTTCAGAGCCTTGAACATTTTCCAGTTGCTTTGGGAAAGAGCCATGGATAAATCATTGTGCCATAAATGAGCTAGACACTGAGTTTTCTCCTCCACTTTGCACTTCTGAGATTTAAGATAGAAAGAGGCCACCTTTGCCATCCCAATGGTCTGAAAGAGAACTGGTCCTTAAGGGATGGGCACCCCCTCCATGTCATCTGCCCACAACAATTTGACCTGTGGTAAATAGCTCTCTCTTTAATGATCCTCCTAACAAGAAAGACACAGCTCACAATAGTAACTTTGTTTCCAAAGTTATGGGTCCCAGCAGGCTCTCCAGGAAAAAAGTGAACAGAGTTGGAGAGATGTACACACTTGCTAGGGACTCGCAAAAAGCACACAGCTGTCCAGCTCATCCACCAGAGGGCAGGCAGCACCCAGGGAGAAGAACCTCCATTCCTCTTCCTTTTCTCTTTCCTGCACCCCTACAGCCCAAGGGCCACACCGCTCTGCTCGCCCTGGAGGTCCCTCACCTCCTGCTCCACTTGGCAACTGCTTGGACAGTTCTGTAGCTTGGCACTTGGTGCTTTATAATGCCAGTTAACCAGTAAGAAGAGTCATTTCTGAATTTTTATTGTTCCTTGTAGTTTATGAATCATCTTCATATACAGTATTCTAATTTGGTTTGCAATACAACCTGGAAAAATCATTTGTGTTGATGGCCATTTTTCTCAGTATCTCAGAAGTAAGTAACTCAGTAACTCAACTCAGGCCAAAGTTACACAGTAAAGTACTGCTGCTGCCACCATCAACGGCTTTATAAAGTACCTACTGTAGGGGCCAAGAATGTTGCTAAGGGCTAACTCATTTATTTATTTATTTATTTTATTGTTTTGTCTTTTTAAGAGAGGGTTTCATTATTGCAGTTCAGGTTGGCCATGAACTCACAGTGATCTTCCTGCCTTGCCTGGTTAAGGGCTAATTTATTTAATTCTACAGTGAAGTAGGATTTAAAACAGTGAAGTATTGTATTGACACAGGGTAGACAAACAGGTGACTGGAACATGGTAGAGTTTATTAGTTGTTTGGTTCCAATTGCTCATGACCTTACTAAATTTTGGTTTACTTGTTCTATCAGTTAGTAAAGGAGATGTGGTAAAATATCTCACTGAGGGAGATTTATCAATTTCTCTCAGTAGCACTGGGAAGCAATATTATTAGATGTATACCAATTTTGAAATGTTAACACTTTTAACCCAAAGAGGAGCTCAACAACAGGGTTAAAAAGAATTTAAAAGAAAAACAAAACTTTATGCATTTTAATTTCTTGCTTCAGGAGGATTTCTCAGGTATCTAATTGACCATAGTGTTTGAAAAATATTTTATTGTTTTATTATTTATTTATTTATTTATTTATTTATTGTCTTTTTGAGACAGGGTCTCGCTGTGCAGTTCAGGCTGACCTTGAGCTCACTTTGTAACCCAGGCTATTCTCAACTCACAGAGATCCTCCTGCCTCAGCCTCTAGAGTGCTGGGATTATAGGAGTGTACCACTATGCCTGGCTCTGGGAAAAATTTTAAAACATGGATTTTGTTATCATAGCTTGCATTTATTTGTTTTATGACATTTATAATTTTTAAAGTATTTTAATGTTATAAATTTTAGATAGTATGACTAGGTTATATTATGATTTATAGTGATAGTGCATCATTCCTGTATAATAAGTATAAAGTTATTTTATAACTAACCCAGAAAGGTAGATATTACTTCTGCATTATAGATAGAAAGACATAGGCTCTGAGCTTTAAGAGTATAGCTACAGCTGGGTATGGTGTTGTACATCTGTAATCCTTGTACTCAGGAGGTTGAGGCCGGAGGATTGCCGAGAGTTTGCGGCCAGCCTGGGCTACAGAGTAAGACCCTGTCTCAAAACAGCAGCAACAACAACAACAACAACAACAGATCACAAAATACAAGGTCAAGACTACCCGGATTCAGATCCTGGCTCTCAGGCTTTCTAAACTGGACTTGGGTGGGTTTTCTCACTTCTCTGCTGCTTTCCCAGTAGAAGGGGCAACAGTACCTTGTTGGGGGGGATGTGGACGTTAACACATGTGAAGTACATGAAGCAGTGACAAGCACAGAGAAATCACTTGCCATGTTTTTACTATTACTTTTCTCTCCTACAGTGTGTCATGGTTTCCCAGATCACATCCATAAAGTAGAAGATTCTTGTAAATAAAATAGTTTTAAGAACTATCCAGCAAAGTACCTGGTATACAGTAGGGCTAATTTTCTTGAGAGCCAGTTTTTCTTTTGCCATTTCAAGAAAATGGTATTGGGGACCCACCCAGAGCTTCTCAAGTGTCAAGAGCAATGAAACTGTTTAGTGCTGAGACAGAGGCTTGCTCTACTGTACCCAATTTAGCAAAGGTGATATCTCCTGGAACTTGAGGAAATAGGTAAGTGGCTGATTTGACGAGGACTTAGATCAAGCAGTGACCCGTGATAGTGACCCCTGATGAGACAGAATGTTTTGCAGGGCAAAAAGAGGGCCCCACAAATGGGAAACACTGTGGACCTGGTCGATATCTCTGTGGACAGACTGGAGAGTGGTGGTCTTTCTTTTAGTCTTATAGATGACCTTGGGGGAGAACAAGATCCTCCTAAGATATGACGGAAGCTCTCCCTAAGCTTGCCTGTTTGAGGAGGATGTTTCTTACCTTGGTGTCTTAGAGCAAATTTATAACAATATGGTGGGCTGGGGATTTAGCTCAGTGGCATAAGCACCTGCCTGCAAGTGCGAGGTCATGAGTTCAATCCCTGGTACTGCAAAAAAAAAAAAAAAAAAAAAAAGTATGTATAACAATGTGGTAGCCTTCTCCTTCCCCGCTCCTTTCCTTTGAGGTAATGGGGATTAAAGTCAGGGCCTTCCTTGCTGAGCTACACCCTCCCTCCTTTTTAGTATTTATTTATTTACTTTAGAGTAGAAAAGTTTATTAGGAGAAATAGCTCCTGAGAGAAAGAAGGGGACCCAAAAGTGGGTTGCCTTTAGCTTTTATTTTTGAGATGGGATCTTGCTAAATTGCAAAGCTGCCCAGATTGGTCTCGAACTTGCAGTCCTGAAGCCCTCTCAGAGTGCTAGAATCACAGGTATGTGTCACCACATGTGACTTTTCGAATTGTGACTTGTGCATGTTATTTTCACAACTGAGGGCACAGGCTGTGAGTCACTGCTTTGTAACTCTCATTAGTAATTTTCCAAGAATGGGTCGAATCACTGAACTTCAAGCTGAAAATGTTCTTGGAAATTATAGCTACTTCCTAGCAAGGTTGAGAGCTTGATCCCTGGTTTAAAAAAAAAAAAAAAAAAAAAAAAAAAAAAAAAAAAAAAAAAAAAAAAAAAAAAAAAAAAAAAAAAAGAAAAGAAAAGAAAAGAAAAGAATCAAAGTATACCTACTTAGTGCTGACAATGATTAAGTATTATGAAGATCTTTTGAACTCTTTTGTCCCATGTCCTTAAAAGAAATCCTGAGGTCAGGAAGTTTCTCCTCTAAGGACTGAGCCTAGATAAACACATCATTTAGCTCCAAAGAATGTATTCCTATCCACAGCTCTCTGTGGCCACAGGCACAGCACCCCTTTGGGAAGAACAAGAAGAGCCAAGTGTACACCCCCATCCAGGGGTGTGAGATGATTAGTGCTGAGAGGTGGAGGCCCCTCCAGATCTCTCAGCTTCAGGAAATCATGCCCATTTACTTGGAAAAGGCAGGGCCAGGTCAGGACCCAGGAGCAGGCTAGTGGGCCTGGGAACTAGCTAGAGAAGGCCCAGGGCTGTGGCAGCCAAATAGCTGTGTTCTATGTAGATCTAGATGAGAATGGTCACTTCCCAGGGGACGGCGAATCTACCAGGATGCTGCAGACCACTTTGTGACTAAGCCTTCCAAGCCCTTCAGTATTCCTTCTCCCCACTCATCCCCTGCGCCCAGTACCTGTGCAACGGTTCCCCATGCTGCTCCAATGCTGATTCTTAGGCATTTGGACCCCTTTACAAATCTGCTAACAGTTATGGGCCCTTAACTCTGGTTTCAGTTTTAGTGGGCCTGCTGACAGTCCTGGAGTTGCTGGAGTCCCTTCTTGGATGCCAGTTTGAGGAGTCTTGCCCCAAAACCAAATATCAGAGATTTGCCTTTTTTTTTTTTTTTTTTTTTTTTTTTTTTTTTTTTGCTATTTCTTGGAAACTCAGGGAAGCCCTACCTGGATGGGAAAAGTGATGAATGGTGGAGATGCTGCACTTGGTAGAAGGAAAGTGAATTCCATTTTTTTTCTTTTAAATAGGTACTGGGGATGGAACTCACAACCATGCGCTGGCAAGGCAGGTGCTTATGCCGTTGAACTAAATCCCCAGCTGGTAAAGTGAATTCCAAAGATGATACTCTTTGACCTTCTCCACCTGTCCCACAGGCTAATGTTATTTCACCATTTTCACATTAGAATCACTAATACTGTGTTTTTAAAACATTAACACAAGGGCTCCACCTACTGAAATTCTCATTTAATTAATGTGTGGTAGCTGGGTGGTGGTGTACACCTGTAATCCCAGCACTTGGAAGGCCAAGGCAAGAGAATCACTATGAGTTTGAGGCCAGCCTGGGCTACATAGTGAGTTCAAGGCCACTTTAAACTGCATAATGAGATCTTGTCTCGAAAAAAAAAAAATCAGCTTTTTAAAACAATATAAATAAATAAAATAAATAAATAAAAAGTATAGTGTAAGTCTCATTCCTGCTGCAGGGGGACCATTTTGTCACTGTGAGGGGAACACTGGCCAACACAGATGAAAACTGAGCTGCAGGACAGAAAGAGCTGGAGACCACAAGACATCTTTTGAGTACCTGAATCTCACCATGCCTTATACTAGTGAAACCATGGATATTTCTTTTACATGAATCTACAGCTTCTTTTTTATTCCCCATCTCTTACTGAGAATTTGATTTTGATTTTTGTCACCTGTGGCCAGAAGTGCCTTACCTAATCAATGTCACAAATTAAATATATATAAAAAACAATAAAAATAGTACAGAATGTCAAAGCAAGATGATAGGAAATTAACAATGGTTATTATATTGCATATTGTTACCTTCAAAATAGTCGCTCAGATTATCAAATATAGGCATGCAAAACTGATCAAACAATATAAGCACTGTGTACAATTATCTTAGCTATCCTGTGTGTGTATCCTGTGTGTGTGTGTGTATATATATATATATATATATATATATACATATATTTCCCTTTCTTCTTTTCTCTTTTTCCCTATTCCCACTATTCTTTCTCTTTCATAATATCTATTATACCCTTTGGATCTTATTTACTTTTTCAGTTTGTTTCTCACGCTAGGGAGACAGTATCATGTTTATATATGCAAGTCTGATTTTTTCATTATGAGTATGGTCTCTAGTTGAAGCCATTTATCTGTAAAAGCCTTGAGTTTACCTTTCTCTATAGATAAGTAATACTCCATTGTATAAAAATACATCATTTTAACCCATTCCTCAGTTGATGGGCATTTGAATTGTTTCCAAGATTTAGCAAACTGTGCTGCTATAAACATGGGTGCATGTATATTGCTGTGGTATGATGTTTTAAATTCTTCTGGGAAGATACACGTTTTTAAATTTAAAAAATTAAAGAAGTATAATCCAAATAAATAAAATACACATATATAAAGCACATAGTTTGGTGAATTCTGATATGTAAGAAACTACTTAACATATTTACACACCTCCAAAATGATCCTCGTCCTCTTTTGGAATCATCCTACACCACTCCATGCCCAGACAACCACTGCTCTGCTTTCTGTCATCCTAGAGTTAGGTAACCATAGGATGTGTACTCTTTATGGAGGGGGCCCTAGATCATTTTATAGTATCACTCAGCATTCACCCATATACACATTTATTCATGGTTTGTTCCTTTTTTATTGCTGACTAGTTGCAGGGAGGTTTAAGCAAGTGGCACAATCTGAATGGTCCCTATCAGCCTTTCTTGTCTTCAGATATGGTCACAAGTACAGGCATCCCTAGGGTCACCCTCTCTTAGGCATCCATAGGATGACCCTCAGGTTCCACCAGGTAATAGAATGACTCACAGAACTCAAGAAAGTGCTATATGTACTTACAACTACAGTTGCATTGTAGCAATTTATAATAAATTAAAACCAAAGGAAGAGACACACAGGGCATGGTCTTGGAGGATTCTAAATGTAAAACTCCTGGGCTGGGGATATAGCTTAGCAGAACAGCACCTGCCTGGCAATCACAAAGTTATGAGTTCACTTCCCAGTACCCCCCCCCCCCAAAAAAAAGTAAAGCTCCTGTTGCCTCAGAGATGTTACCCTCCTGGCATTAAAGTGTGATGGTACTCAGAGCACTGCCAACCATGGAAGCTCACCCAAGCCCTTGATGTCAAGTTTTAACTGGGGCAATCACATATATGGTTGACTCTAAGTTTCTAGTTCATACCTGTGTGGTACATTCAAAGCCTCTATCATACATCACTAAATTGTAAAACTGGGTGTGGTGGTGCAGGCCTCTAATCCCAGAATTCTAGGCCGAGAATGCTCTCTCCATCCTGCAGCTCAGTTTTCATCTGTGTTGGCAAGTGTTCCTGTCAGGGTGACAAAATGGTCCCCCTGCAGCAGGAATGAGGCCGAGGCAAAAGGACTGTGAATTTCAGCCCAGCCTGAGTAATTTAAAGATTTAGGTAGATGCTATTTCAAAATAAAAAATAAAATGTAATGGGAACATAGTTCTGCAAAAAATCAACTAATCACCTTGTTACTACTTGTCTGTTCTTCTTTTTTTTTTTTTTTTTTGAAACAGGGTTTTGCTTTGTAATGCTGGCTGGCCTTGAATTCTCATCAATCTTCTGTCTCAGCCTCTCAAGTACATGCACCATCACACCTGGCATTTTTTTTTTCTTGGTACCAGGGATCGAACTCATGGCCTCACGCTTGCCAGGCAGGCACTTAGGCCACTGAGCTAAATCCCTGGCCACCCACACCTGGCTTTTTTTGTTTTGTTTTGTTTTTTTGAGACAGAGTCTAGCTGTGTAGCCCAGACTGGCCTTGAACTCAGAGCAATCCTGCTTCAGGCTTCTAAATATTGAGATGACAGGTGTGTGCCACCACGCCCAGTTCTGACATCTTTTTATAATTGAGTCTCCTAGTGAATAGACATGAATTAGCTCTCCATTTATTTCCTTCTTTGATATTTTTCAGCAGAAGTTTACCATTTTCTCCATATATGACTTACATGTTTTTTTGTTTTGTATTTTGAGACAGTGTCTTGCTATGTAGTTCAAACTGGCTTTGAACTTGCAGCTATCCTACCTAAGCCTCCTAAGCACTGGCACGTGTGTGCCACCATACCTGCCTGCTGACTTGTATGCATTTTGTTAGGTTTATACTTTTTTTTTTTTTAGTTGTTTGTGTAAATTGTAATGCTGTTTTTTGTTTTTTGTGTTTTTTTTTTGTCTTTTTGAGATGGTTTCTTGCTATGCAATTCAACTGGCCTTGAGCTCACTTTGTAGCCCAGGCTGGTCTTGAACTCACAAGAATCCTCCTGCCTCAGCCTCCTGAGTGCTGGCTAATTGTAATGCTTTATAAATTTCAATTTCACTTTTCTATGTTTGTTAATTAGGAAAGTGATATACTTTTGCATATCATTTTCATCTGCAAGCACAATTTCATTTCTTCCTTAGTGTGCATACCTTTTCTTTTCTTGTGTGATGCTTGATTAGGACTTCTAGTTAAAAAGCAGTGGAGGTGACATCCTAACCTTGTTCTTGATCTCAGTGGGTTTGATGCCTTTTAGCTTGATGTTGGCCACAAGTTTTTGGATTTTTTTTTTGTGTGTGTGGAAGAAGACATTAAGCTCTGTATTCTGCCCATGCTAGGCAAATGCTGTACCACTGAGCTACTTCCTCAGACCTTCTTAAATTTTTTTGAATTTGAGACAGTCTTTTTTTTTTTTTCTTTTTGATACCGGGGATTGAACTTGTGACCTCGCACCTGCCAGGCAGGTGCTTACACCACTGAGCTAAATCTCCTTTTTTTCCCTTTTTGACACAAGGTCTTGCTAAGCAGTCAGGCTGGCTTGAACTCACTTTATAGCCAAGGTTGGCTTGAAACACTCTGCAATCTTGCCTAGGCCTCCCAAGTGCTGGAATTACAATCATGTGCCACCATGCTCCCCTCCAACCCTCCCTTTTGAAACAAGATTTCCTTATGTGGTTTTCAGGCTGATCTTAAAATCACTATGTAGCCACTATGTAGCTCAGGCTGGCTTCAAACTCATGATGATCCTCCTGCCTCAGCCTCCCAAGGGCTAGGATTATAGGCATGTACTACCATACCAGCCTTTGTGTCTCTCTTGTTGTCATTGATATTCTGTTCTGTGAATTCTATCTGGCTTGGCCTCCCTGAACTCTGTCTCCTCAACGTCTGGAGACTGCTGGACTCTGTTCAGTATTCCTTCTCTGCATAGCCTGAAGATTTCCTCCAGTGAGCCCCCCAAGGGGCCTCTTCACTTGATTTCCTTCCTCAAGAGATTACTCTTTTGTGCTGTCAATTGTCCAGTCTCTAGCATTTTAGTTTTTTCAATACATGAAAAGAAATTGAGACCCTGTAACTCCATAATGTCCAGAAAGAGACATCATCTTTTTTTTTTTTAATCTTTCCCAGTCAAGATGAGAAGCACCGCCACCTAGGTCTATTTATCAGAGTTCAGTCATCATTGTCATGTTCTCACCTCTGCCGTAGAGCTCTGCTTCTACTGTCACCTCTCAAAGCATGGCATCCCTGCTGTTAAGGAGAAACAGCACATCATTCTACTATTTGGTACTTGCTGGGACTCTTCTGATTTCTAGGCATGGGCGTCTATGTAAGAGAGACAGCATAACACATCTGAATTACTATCCCTCATGAGGTCAGCAAATAGAAGAAAGAAAACTGGGCTAAGGAGATTGTTATTTGAGAACTGCATTTGTAGAGGGCTGTGAGGCAAGGAGACAGGCAGGGCATTCTAGTAATGATATATAAAATTGTCTCTCATCGCGACAAAAATGTAAGCTAAATTAAACAAAACACAAATAAACTTGCTACCTACCAGCAGTGCAGATGAGCAGTACAGGCAGCTCTGAGTCATTTCCTGTCCATTCTCCTCATAGGAGCAATGGCATTAGTTGACTATGACAGGCTGCATTTCTCCCTGGAACAGCTCCTTGCCGGAACATCTTCACAATGCTCTGAACCATGCATCAGCTCTGTTTAAACATTTGAGAAACCAAGGATCTGAGAAGTTAGTGAACTCATAAAGGCACACAGCTAAATACAGGTAAAAGGGTTTTTTCCCCTTTTCTTTTTTTCCTTCTTTCCTCCCTTCTTTCCTTCTTTTGTGGTACTGTTGATTGAATCCAGGACATTTACACTAAGTTTCATCCTTAACTTTTTTTCAAATTTTAATGCAGGGTATTGCTAAATCACTAGCTGCTCAGGTTGGGCTTGATTCTATGATCCTCTTGCCTCATCCTCCCAGGTGCTGGAATTACAGTGGGCCATCATGTCCACTGATTTCAAAGTGTGTGCTCTTTCTCTCTGCCTCTGGCAAGGCCTATCACCAAGATAGTCTTTGGCCGTGATGTACTTTTTTTTTTTCCAGTGGTGGGATGGAACCCAGGGCCTTAGGGCCTTGTGCCTTCTAGGCAGTGTTCCACCACTGAGCTATGGCCCTAGCAGCCTATTTGTTCATTTGTTTGAGACATGTAGTTCAGACTGGCCTTGAACTCAGTATGTAGGTAGGCTGGGCTTGAACTCATGGTAATCCTCCTGCTTCAGCCTCCCAAGTGCTGGGATTGCAAGCATGTATCATTCTGCCTGGCTCATATTTAATTTTTTTAAGTAAAATTTTTATTGAAGTATGTAACACCCAGAGAAAAGTATAAACATTTTATGTGTCTGACTGGGGGTGTAGCTCAGCGGTAGAGCATTTGCCTAGAGTACACAAGATTGTAGGTTCAATTCCCAGTAAACATGTACACACTCTTGTGCGTGCACACACACACGCACGCACACACACAGTAAAGCTCGATAAATTTGCATAAAGTAACATATTTATTTTACCAAATACTAAATCAAAAACAAAACAATATAGATTCTTTAGAATCTCCTTACATATGACCTCTGACATAGCTCTAGCATAGAGGTGCTAGTAGTAAAGCCTAAAGTTCAGGCTCCTTTATCTTTGGGGTCTATGTGGGCTTCTGAGACCCATAAAATCCCTGAAATGATAAGCATTTTCCTGAGAAGAGGAAGTGCTTTCCTCAGGTTCCCCCAAAGGGGAAAAGAATCAGTTACAGCAGAAGACTGGATCGGATCATTAGAAATCCATTCATTCACGATATAGTCAAAACCAGAATGACAATTGAATGCACCAGGTGTTATGCTAGGCACTTCCTTGTACTTGCTCTAATCCTTCCAAAAACTCTAAACTGTAAACACTATCTCTTCTATTTTGTAGATATGGGAACTGTGGCTCAGAGTGAAGTGACTTACCTGATGATGGTACATATTCCTTACATATTTGGAAAAGCTAGTATTCACATCAGAATACAGGCTTCTACAACAAAGCCTGTGGCGCTAGCCCATGATGTCTGCTATAACATCAAGTTGCTCAACTTTTTTTTTTTTTGGTAATGGGGATCAAACTCACGACCTTGCACTTACTAAGCAAGTGCTAGAACCGCTGAGCTAAATCCCCAACCCCAAATTGCTCAACTTTTGCCCCAAACAAGTAAAGCTTGAAATACCAGACTGAATAGGAAATGAAAGTGAAATCCAAAGGCCAGGCTTTTTTTTTTTTTTTTTAATTTTTAAAACAATTCCCTTCTAACCAATGAAAATTCGCTGTAAAGGTGAAAGTACTGCCCTTAAAAGATGCACTTTATCTTCTAGAGGTGTGGTCTCCTTGCAGGTTTTCTCAAGCAGGAGTTATTATCTAACCACAAACCGTCTGTCTTTACACTGCAATTTAGAGGATGTCTCTGATTGGCTGACCAAGAGAGCAACATTTGAATTTAAAGAAGAAACCAAAACAACCAAGTGTTACTTCATTGAGAAAGATAAAGCTTTGTTGTCAGAGAAAACTCCAACTGGAGTCAAGAGATTAGGCACTAAAACCCTGTCCTAGCAAAACCATTATCCTTACCTCAGTAACGTGTTATTACTATTAATTTATGAAGAAACTAACCCCTACTTTAAGTAAAAGATATGATACGAAAAGACATAAAACTGTAACTACAAATATTTAGTTTAAAAGATTGAATCTCTAAATAGAAAGTAAACTTTGTCTAATGACAAAAGCTATAGCAGGAGCAGGTGACAGTGAGAGGAGGGGCCATAATTCCTGGTGTCTACTTTCCTAATCATTAGACCCTGTACAAACAAGGACTTCTGTCTCCCATACAGTATTTTTGGCTGCTATTCTTATGGGATCTATACTATACAGTGGGATCACTAAGTGGACTGTACCCTCAGGTATGCATTAACAAAACCTATAAAGGAAAACAGTGGGCCACACAGATGACTTCATTCTAGAAAAGAAATCATGGCCTCACATTAACAGCTGAAATACTGTATTCCCTTAGTATGTTTAATATACCTCACTGAGTCTGGAATGCATTCTCAGCTAAATGTAGGATAAATGAGAAATAATTTAACTCAAGCAATATATGTTTTTCTTGTATAGAAACAAATGCAGCAAAATAGAGAATTAAAATTCTATATAACTTGAAATGCTGCAACTCAATCATCTTTCCCTTATCAATGTATTCTATTTCAGAGTATTAATAGATAAGTCTGAAAAATACATTATTTTAAGTTTCATACCCTCTATTTTTTGTTCATGAAATAAAGCACTACAGTACCAAGCAAAGCAACAATGTAAAATTTTCAGGATTTTTTGTTGAAACTCACTTTATTAAAAAAAAAAACTGTCATGAACAATAAATTACAATCATTTCCCCCTTTTATAAATTCTTCATAAAATATATTTGACAATTTAAAAAGAAAATTTCAAAAGTTGCTTTCATTTCTGAAGTGCTGATGACTTATTTTTTTGACCATTTTGTCATGCTGGTGAATTATTTTGTAGCTGCTACAAGAGTTTGATAACATTTTACAATTAAAAACAACAACAAAGGAAAAAAAAAAACAGACCAGCAGAAAGAACTATTCTGTGTGCTATTTATCTGACACTTAACATTTACTTCATCATAATGACAAAGTATCCCTTAGCACCACAAATCTACAAGAACCCCATCTTTCTAAGTGACAACTAGTGCAAAATAACATTCTAGGAATTAACTGTACAAACCCTATATTTTAACTGGATTCAGCTGCCTACAAGCTTATTTGAATATTTGGTCTTTTTCAATTCAGACAAATTTCATAAAACACTTTATAAACCATGGCAAGAGACTATGAGGAATAATTGTTTATTGAGTACCTATTACGGGCAAGGCACTGCATGAATTCTTGATTTCATTTTTCCCCTAGCAAATTCTGGGAATTTCCAAGTATGACTGATCTTCTTTTATTTTTTTATTCTTGGCTGGGAAAGACGTGTCTAAACGCCATTTTTAAATTAACATTTTTATCAATTAATTTCTAGTGCTGAGCACACAGTAGGTACTTAATATTAATACCTCTGACTGAAAGAACAAAGGAAGACAAAGAATATATTATCATTTTGGCTACTGTAGAATACAAGGACTTGAGAAAATTCCAGAAGAAACTTTCTGATCACCTCATACCCTTATCCTCAATGAAAGAAAAAAAATACTATTTCACAAGTAAAATCTTTCAAAATAAAATAATCAGGGCTGAAGATGTAGCTCAATGGTAAAGCGCCTGTATACTACGTAAGAGACCCTGGGCTCAATTCCAAGCACCACACAAAACAAATCAAAAACAGAATAAATTATAACATTAACTCTTTTAAATGAGGCAGGACCAAAATCCATGTACTTAGGAAACTGCGGCTCCAAGTACACAGATATATAAAGAGCAAAGGAAATGCAAGATATTACCCACCTATCTGCTGAGGTGCCGCATTATTCATAAAACATCGTAACGTGCTTTTTCTTATTTTCAGCAACTCAATCCCCTTGGACAGATCTGTTAAACTAATTGGATGAATCAGAGGGTCAATAACTATGAAGTTTCAGTGTATTGCCACTTCTACTTTCCCCCAAAATTCTTATATTTAATGGCTTGAAAATCATGTTAGATGTATATGATGTTTTTAAGGTTTTATTTCAATAAAATCTTCAGTCCAAATTTTAAACTTCCAGATTAAGTAACACATTGTCTAGAAACTTAACATACTCCAAAATTGTTTTTTACCTTCAATTATCCACTGAACACATTTTATTTATTTTAATTAATCAATTAATTTATTGAGACAGGGTCTCACTTTGTAGTTCAGGCTGGTACCGAACTCCATGTAATCCAGGTTGGCTTTGAACTCGAAGCAATCCTCCTGCCTCAGCCTCCCAAGTGCTGGGATCATAGGTATGTGCCAGCCCAGCCTTTGAACACATTTTATTATTTTTTTGTTTTTCCTTGGTACCAGGAATTGAACTCAGAACCTTGTACTTGCCAGGCAAGTACTGTGCCGCTGAGTTATACTCCTAGCCTATCTGAACACATTTCAAATCGGGAATGATAGTAATATTCTAAAAGTTGTGTAAGTTAAAAAAAAACAAAAAAAACTCAAGGAGACTATGCAAATTATCAATAATTTCAATATTCTACTACTATTTTGATTTTTTGGACTCTAGTGCTTTAGATAGATTCTACTGCTTTAGAAAGATTAAACTAGATACAATGTAAAGTCTATTTAACCTCAAAGGCTAATGGATTCTTGGGAAAGCATTCTTTTCTTAGATTTTAACTATCTGCATTTACAGAAAAACTGGAGACAACCATACAGTTAAAATTGAACTAACTTGAAGAGAAACGATAGCTTGTTTTCTTATATAGTTCATATCAAATGATTGTATAAAATCAGTAACTTTCCTACTGGAAAAGTAGTTGACACCACAGTATTTTATCAACTTGGCAAACTGTATATGTATCATTTTCCGCTTAGAAAAAAACGTGATAATAGTTAAGACAACTATTATTACTACCATTACTATCTCAAAGGTATAGAGGAAAACAGCATCAGTGCCAAAACGAAAGGAACTCCAGTGATTCAACAACAGACAATACCAGGGCAGGAAACATGGATGCAGAATTCATTTGGTTTCTTCAACTTTATGCTGAGACTTGGATAAAGTCTTAAAAAATTAATATATCAAGTATTATAGTTCATTCATAGCAAAATTTTCACAAACAAAAGAATCTCATGTTCAGATTTATATCAGATTAACAATGCTCAAGTACAGACATGTCAGCTGGGTGTGGTGGCATAGGCCTGTAACCTCAGAACTCAGGAGACTGAGGCAGAAGGACTGCCATGAGTTTGAGGCCAGCCTGGACTACCCAATGAGACCCTGTCTCAAAAAACTAAAAAGGTATAGACATGTCCCAATGCAGTGGTTTAATTACTTAAACACTCAGTTACCTAAGGTGTGGCTGCATTATCAGTGTCCTTGCCAACTCACCACTATATGATTGCATAATTAACTCAACTCTAACTGCTATAGGGCACTGGAGAGTTCAAACATAACTTCAGCAGCTTTGGATTGCTTGATTTCGGTTACTTTTACTCATAATTTTACCCCCTCCAAAATGACGGCTTCGAAAAACAAAAACAAAAACTGAGTACTAGTACAAAAAAAAAAAAATACAAAAGCTTAGTATTTTTCATTACAGGGAAGGACAGGGAAGAAGATGAGGGGAGGTTTATTTATTTTTCATCACTGATTTCATCAGCAAATCTCAAAAACTCAAACCTGAAACAAATAATTTAAACAGAAGTGGCATTTTCTTCATATGGAATGCAAAATGCACACATTCACATACTTACATATACATAAATATATACATATATGTTTCCTTTACAAAGCTTCAAAGGTTGCATTACCAGCACGCAAACCTCTTCTTCCGTGGAAATGCCTAATACTGACAAGGAATGTCTAAAATACTTGAGACATTTTCAGAAAACTGGACTTTTTCTTGGCTCTTTTCTTGCCAAACTTCTACCAGTGGTCATTAAAAAAAATTTTTACACTTACATTGGTAATACATGTTCAAAACATACTAATAAAATGGCCAGCTTAAATTCAGAAAAATAAAGAAACAGCCCACAATAAAATCTAAACCCTTAGAACGTGGAGTTAGCTTTTTGTGTTCTTTTTCAGCCACATAATGTTGCATCACTGTTAAATCAGAAGCAGCATGTCATCCAAGATATTTGCAAATAATATGTCACGTTTCCCAGCTGCTATCTTTAAATGCGATTTGTACTAATCTGAGTTCTAATTCAAAAGCATCTGGGCGATCCTGAGGGTTTGCAGCCAGCATTTCCTTAATCAGTTGTTTCATTCGCCCATTCATAGACTTTTTTTTCACAGGAATGAGAAGTTCCATTTTGGGATTTTCCAGAAGTGCCTCTCCAACAGGCACAATCTCAGTTCCTTGCTTTACATAACTCCCCAAGAGTTCCTTCTTTGTCTCTGTGTCTATGAATGTGATCCTTTCCAGCATGGCCCAGATGATGATCCCCAGCGCAAAGATGTCTGCTTTTGCTGTATAGTGTCCTTCCCACACTTCAGGAGCCATGTAGAAATCTGTTCCACAGGCAGTGGAAAGGAAACACTTGTTTACACTGACAGGTTCTTCTGGGTTTTGCCCAGAGGCTGAACAAACTTTACTTAGACCAAAATCAGCCACTTTCAACGTGGGTTCCAAGTCACTTGTATCCACCCTACTTTGAGAAATCAGGATGTTATCAGGTTTTAGATCTCGGTGGATGATCTGGTTTTTATGCAAGAAAGCTAGGGCACTGCTTAGCTGAAGCATGAAGCTGGTGTTAGTTTTACGATTGGGTTTTCTGGACAGCAAATATTCATTCATATCTCCTCCATCACAAAAATCCATCACAAACCACAAATAATAGGCGCTTCGGGGATCAAAGGCAATTTCTCCTTTTAATGAAGTCTCTACAAGCTATAAAGAAAAAAAGAAACATTATAATCATCTACATAGGTTACACAATTCAGTTATAGAAAAATACCTGACTCAGAGATTAAATCATCCTGTTTTGTTTTGGAAGTGTTGGGGATAGAACCCAGGTCCTGCACATGCTAGGCAAATGGTGTACCACTAACCTATACCCCTAGCCCTAAATCTCTAATTTTAGGTGGAAATTCCATGAATATTTTATTTTGTCCGAACTTTGATATGTGATTTTAAACTTTAGTACCTCAAACTGGCATTTTGTTCTTAATTAAAATATATTAAATCTCCCAGCTAAGAGGTAAAAGTTTGAAAACAGATTTTAAAAAATGTCTAGCCAACTATGATGGCACATGCCTATAATCCCAGCACTCAGAAGGCTAAGGCAAGAGGATCACTGTGAGTTCAAGGTCTGGATGACATAGTGAGTTCAAGGGCAGTCTGAACTAACTGCACAGTGAGACCTTGTCTCAAAAAAACCAAACCAAACCAAACCAACAACAACAACAAAAAACCCAAAGCGCTTTAAGAAATACAGAGACTCAATATTTAAATGTTTTAAAAAAGGCCAGACAGTAAATACTTTAGGCTTGACAAGCCACATAAGGTTTCTATTTTCATTCCTTCTTTTTTATTTGAAAGAACAAAAAACACATCTTTCCAGGCATGATGGTACAAGCCTGTAGTCCCAGCAGTTGGGGTACCTGAGGTAAAAGGGTTGACACAGGTTTGAGGCCAGCCTGGGCTACATAGTTGAGTTCAGGGCTAGCAAGACCCTGTCTCAAAAGACAAAAGTAAAAAACTAATTCTAGTGTCCAGACCATATGAAAATAGCCATGGGCCTCTAACTTGGAGCTACAGAAATACAATGTTCAATTTCCTTATTTTTGTTGTATAAGGAACATTACCATGCACATTAGCTATGTACAGTCCAAGCTTTTTAACATGGGCTATGAGGGACCTTGTGTGCTATATCCAGCTGATCTTTCTAGCCTCATCTAAAAATAGCTCTGTACATTGCTGTTTTAGTGTTCTTTCTTTCTTTTTTTTTTTTTTTTTTGTCTGAGACAGGGTCTCGCTATGCAGTTCAGGCTGGCCTTGAGCTCACTTTGTAGCCCAGGCTGGTCTCGAACTTGCAATGATCCTCCCTGCCTCAGCCTCCCAAGTGCTGGGATTACAGGCATGAGCCACCACGCCTGGCCTTTCAATTCTTAAAATGCCGTTTTTTGTTTTAAGATCTTTCTACTCACATTTCTTTCTGCCTATCACTTATCTAGCCAGTGCTGTTGAGCCTAAGTTTTAAACAGTTCATAATTTCTAAACTCTAGGATTATTTCAGATTGCCTATCATATGCATCTGTACCACCCTGTAATTCTCATCCATGACACTTGTCACAAGTACAGAGATTGGAAACTAAGTTCCAATACATGAGATTATACCTTCTGTTAAGTATTTGTTTGACACTGTTTCCTAAGTGAGGTTTTTAGTTATCAGGAGTGGATGTAATGATTCCTGCTAAGAATAAAGAAAAATATATCTGAAAAAACAGAAAATTACAAATTTTATAAAAAGAGAATAGACAATGCCATGCATAGGAACTCTGGTCACACTATACATTTGTCTTTACCACATGTACATTTTGGTTGTCTCTATCAAATTAGAAGAATTTAGAGAAAGGCACTTACTAAATGTGTTTGTGAAATGTCTGATCAACTGAATTCACAGAAAAGACTATTCTAATGCAGGACTTATTAATGAGTATATCCTATATGCCAAGTATTATTTCTGCCTCACCTCTAATTTTCACAATTTCCATGGAAAGTATAAATTATTACCCATAATTTACCTATGAAGAAACAGATCCTCAGGAAAGCTGGATTATTAATTCAAGTTTTTCGAAAAGTGAAGAGTGCCTGAAGTCTAATACAGGTCTATTGAGCTTTATAAAATGAAAAGGTTTACTAAACAAAAAGACAATTTAGAAAAAAACAAAACAAAACATTGAATCAGAATGCTGGGCATGGTGGTAAATGCCTATAATCCCAGTGCTCTGGAGGTTATGGCAGGAGAATTATCAATTTGAGGCCAGTCTGGGGTATAGAGAGGGATCTTGCTTCAAAATCAAAATAAAACAAAACAAATCATTCAATCAAGTCTGGTAGTACTTTACATCTTAAAACCTTGAAAAACCAGGCATATTGGCAAACACCTATAAATCCCAGCACTCTGGGAGGCCAAAGCAGGAAGATCTCAAATTCAAGCCCCACCTGGGCTGAGCTGGAACTTTGTCATCTTCCTATGTCAGCCTATGGAGCAGCTGTTGGTTCTTCTAATTTTAAGAGACAGTATGGAACTAGATGCAGTGGCAAATGACTATAGTCCTAGCACTTGGGAAGCTAAAGCAAGAGGGTCACAAGTTTAAGTCCTGCCTGGGCAACTAAGCATGACCCTGTTTTTCAAGATAAAAAATAAAAATAGAATAGCCCACCAGGGATGTGGCTCAGTAACACCCTGGGTTCAATCCTCAGTACCAAACATACACACACACAAACAAGACTTGAGTGTGGTGGCTATAATCCCTGCTACTAGAGGCTGAAGCAGCCAGGGGAATTTAGGAAAATGCCCCAAAATAAAAAGGGTTGGTAATATAGCTTAGTGTTTCCTGGTACCACACATATACACATGCACACTTTGGTGCATATAGTGCTAGACTGCAAAACAAATTCTCTCACTGTACAATGTCAAATCAAAGTCTCTAATTACACGGGTCAATCTATTTTTGCTATTCCTAGTCCAAAAGCATTTACTTATTTATAGGTTTTTTGTTTTTGTACTAAGGATTGAACTGACGACCTAGCGCTTGCCAGGCAGGCACTTATGCTGCTGAGCTAAATCCCTGGCTCATTTATACTTTTTTGAGATAGGGTCTTGCTATGTAGTTTAGGCTGGCTGCGAACTAGTGGTGACCCTTCTGCCTCAGCCTCCTGAGTGCAGGGTTTATAAAGTAATGATGGCAAACTTTTGAGCTTTCAATGGTAACAAACAGCCCACTGCAGCATGTATGCCTCAGGTTCACCAGTTTTTTAAATTAATCAATTAATTTGTTTTGGTACCTGGGATCGAACTCATGACCTTGCGTTTGCCAGGCAGGCGCTTACACCGCTGAGGTAAATCCCTGGCCCTTCACCATTTTTTTTTTTTTTTTTTTTGCCTTTTTGAGACAAGATCTCACTATGCAGTTCAGGCGGGCCTTGAGCTCATTTTGTAGCCCAGGCCAGTTTGTTGAACTCGCAACAATCCTCCTGCCTCAGCCTCCCGAGTGCTGAGATTACAGGTGTGATTCACTAGCAGTCTTAAGTATCTTTTCTACAGTATGAATAGTGGTAGAGATTGTAGTAGGCAGAAGACAACTTGTAAAAAATATTTTTCAAACCAGGTGGTGGCACACACCTCTAATTCCAGCATGTGAGAGGCTGAGGCAGGAGAATCACCATAATTTCAAGGTTATTTTCAATTACATAGTGAGATCCTATCTCAAAAGCAAACAAACCCAACTTTCCCAATCCTACAAAAGAGCAATTTGGAAAGGACCATAACCTTTAGCTATCAGATGGTTTTAGGTTTAGCTCCCAATCTGCCTCTTGCTAGATAGGTGACTTTAGATAAATTCATTATTCTAAGTCTTGGTTTCTTCATTTGTAATTGAGAGAATAGGACATTCCTCTTAGGATTGTTTTGAGCAAATGCCTCTAAAGCACTCAGCACAGAGTATGGAATTAAGTAGGGAACCAAATATTAGCTATTGGCACTGTGAACATTCAGGTGCCAAACATGCTTTGTGAAAATTAACTGAAACTGAATGGGTAAGAAACCATATAACCCTCTAAAACAGCAAAGGCTTATGTTTAAACCAGTGCTTTGTAAAAAACATGTCCAATTATGTATGTATGCTAGTATTGGTTGTAGTTTTTCCTTTTCTTCTATCTTCAGTTCCAAAAACACTGATTTCAAAGAAATAAATGTCTTAGACTCTGGTTTCAAGCATAGTAGCTCCTCTCTTACCCTATTCCTATGCAGACTGGCAAGTACCATGGAGTAACAGGTGGCTTATGATATTTTTAGGTATGTGCATCACAAGTTTAAATAAAACCTTGTTTTAAAGCAAACATCTATGCTATACTTGGCAGACCTATCTACCCTTAACTACAAAATACCTGCATTTAAAGGAAGTTCATCTGACCCCTTCATTTCTTTCTTGCAAACCACTGTCATACCCAAGTCATTTTTACTGTATTTCATATCCAATGACACATACCTGTAAGTAAAGGGAAGAATTAGAGCCATGGGACATCTTTTGCACCATCCCATCTTTTTGTAGGATGCATTCCTCCAAGTGAATCACATTTGGATGTTGGCTCTTGATACTGCTTAGTGCCCAGAACTCACGAAGGGCTAGTTCAACATTTTCAGGTGCGTGGCATCGAATTTTCTTCACTGCAACCCGTGCAGAAGTCTTTCTGATGACGGCTTCATAAACAACACCATAACTACCTCGGCCTACCTCCCGTATTAGATCGTACTTTGGCTGGCTACTCACCATCTTCAAGGTCGAGGTTTCTACAAAAATCAACAAAGTACTCTTGAAATTAGGTATATCTACTAGCTTGTATTTCTCTTTATGTATAATTTAGTTATTATCTCTCTCACTCTGCAATGCTTGAAGGATATGTGATGTATCTTGGACAAATCTAATTGTCATAACAGAGCTAACAGGTAGTACTTGTGTATCAGGGCTATTTCAAGCACTTTATAATATTCATTTAATTCTCACAATAATCTTATGAGGTAGGTAATATTATAGTCATTTTAGAGATGAGGAAATTAAAGTACAAAGAGATTAAGTAAAATACCTAAGTCAAAAAGCTAGTAACTGGGGCCAGGGATATAACTCAATGGCACTGTGCCTAACTGGAGAGTGCAAGGTTGTAGCTTGATTCCCAGTACCAAAAAAGAAACAAAAAAAGCCAGTAACTGGTGGACCTGTGATTTAAAATCAAGCCATGTGGCTCAGACAACCAAGATTTCAGCCATTAAGCTACGCTGCTTCTTATGCAAACTGCTTGAAAATGTCACGGTTAAAATTAAGTCTCAGAGGACAATGCATTCTGGACCCCTCCTATCTCAAGAGTTTCTCTCTCTCCCTCTCACTCAATTTCTCTACTTTTATTTATTTATTTTTTGTACCAAGAACCGAACTCACAACCTCACATTTGCCAGACAGGCTCTTGTGCCACTGAGCAATACCCCCAGCCCTACCTATGTTTAAAAATAAATAAATCTCAGGGCCAGGGATATAGCTTAGTGGCAAGCGCCTGTCTGGCAAGTGTCAGGTCCTAAGTCTGACTCTCGTTACAAACAAAACAAAATAAAACAACCCCAAAATTCAACATTTTTATTAGTTGATCATGAATAAACAAGAAAGCAACCAGCTTTTCTTTAAGCTTGACACACAAAATTATAAAAAACTGCAAAAAGAAAAAACCTCACTGAAATACAAACACTTGGCTGAAAGTGAAACAGATCACTTATAAAAAAAATTTAGT
This sequence comes from Hydrochoerus hydrochaeris, assembly GCA_004027455.1. NCBI lineage: Eukaryota > Metazoa > Chordata > Mammalia > Rodentia > Hydrochaeridae > Hydrochoerus > Hydrochoerus hydrochaeris. Next base: position 374,627 of record PVLA01001104.1, on the reverse strand, counting down.
TGTTTTTATTACTTAAAAGTATTGTCTATGGGCTGGGGATATAGCTCAGTGGCATAATTGCCTGCCTGGCAAGTGCAAGTCTAAGCTAGCCATGCTAGTGCAAGCCTGTAACACCAACACTTGGGAGGTTGAGGCAGAACTACCAAAGTGAGTTCCAGGCCAGCTTGAACTATACAGGGAGACCCTGTCTCAAAAAAAAAAAGTAAATAGTCAAACCACATATGTTCATATTTTAATTGTTTACGTTATGTTCTTATTGCAAAATAGGTGAAAATAAAATTTCTGAAACATAACTTTTTTTTTTTGGCATCAGGGATCGGACTTACGACTGTGTGATTGCAAGGCAGGTGCATATCCTGCTGAGCTAAATCTCCAGCCCCAACTTAACTATTTACAAAAAAAAAAGGTAACCTTTTTAGAATATAATTATGAACCTTTTTGTTAACAATAGCTATTTAGTTCTAGGTCATTTTTGCCAGGAAAAACCATCCTACACATCAAGGGGCATCCTCTGACAAAGTTATTTGGAATTCAACTTGCTAAATCAAAGGCAAGAGCAAAGGTTTTACACAGAAATACGTACTGAATAGATAAAGTCTATGAAATGTGTCTCTCCTGCCCAAATTCTCATTTGTAGATTGTCGCCATGGGCAAGAAAAATAACCTGGGGTTGTAGACATTTATACTACGGAACTGGGGAGATGAAATGCGAGTGGCGCTTGACCCTGAGAAACTAGGAAACGCTAACTTTCAGGGACATACTTAATAAAGAAAACGACTGCTTCTGAGATTGCTTTAAGTCCTGCTTCCTCTAATTGGTCATCTACCTTTCAAATTCTTACTGTATTTCCTAGTGTCTGATTTCCTGTCGCGGAAGCAAAGGCGGGCGCGCTCTCCTGCCCTAGGTGGACTGCCAGGTACTATGCATTTCCAAGTGGCTCCCTGCCCTGAAGCAGCCCCATCTCCTCTACGGCCGGGAATAATCCCTATCCAAGAACAGTGCACCTTCTGGAATAAAGCAGAACGAAAGAGGCTTTGAAATCCCTGGGGTTCTGTATCAAAAGACACCTAAGTGACAACGACGGCGTTTCCCGGGGCCCTCCATTCTGCCGCGCTCACTGGCGCAGGGCGCAGGGCCGGCCGGGCCACACACCTGCGGGTGCCCGGCCAGCGCCAGTCGGGGCCGGAGGTGCTGCCCGGCGCTGGGCTCAGGCCGCGCTCGCTGCCCTGCCGTGGGGCAGAGGAAACGCGCGGGAATCCTGCCGCGGCTTTCATCCCAGGAGCTGGGCCCGCAGCGGTTCAACTCGCGGCTGCAGGAGGAGGGCCAGGGACCGGGGAGTGGCCCGGCGAGAGCCAAGGCCGCAGCGGGGGCCGGCGGCCTGAGGAGCTCAGGGCCTTCCCGGGGACGGCTCTGCTGACAGGTCCGTGACAGGCCCGCTGGGGAGGGAGACACATGCAGGGCCGTCGGCTCTGCGGCAGAGCCTCGGCGCCACGCCGAGGGGCCGCATTTACCTCAGGGTAGCCGCCGCCGCTTCTCCCTCTCACGGGCTCTGCAGGCCGCCATTATCGTGCAACTCGCGCCTCTGCTGCTGCGGCCTCCAGTCAGAGGCCGGCGCGCGCCCCCGTGGAGCGCGCGGACACACCCCCTCACGCCGGCGGCCCGCCCCCCTCCGGCTCTCCGTAGCGTCGCGCCGCCATGCGTCGCCTCCCTCACGCACCCGGCGTCCACCTAGTCGCTCTCTTTTTCCCGAGCGATGCGGAGCCGGGAGCTGTTGGAGGTGTGTGCGCTTTGGAGCGCACCACTGGCGCCGCTCCTTGCAGGGGTGGTCGGCCAGCAACTAGGACGCCATTCCATGCCTGGGTTCGGTCGTCCTGCAGCCTCAGTGGGCACACATGATTCTGGGGAGCGTCTGGAGCGGCCTCCGGTCGCCCCCTTCCGACCTACCGAGACGGGGGCTGGCATGCCGGGGTGGGATGTTTGGGGCATTTTCGTCTGTGCGGGTTTGGGGTAACTGCAGGACGCGGATCTTTGGCGGGCCAGCGGGCAGGTGCGGCCCGAGCTGGAAGGTTTGACGTGGGCTTCGCCGGGAGACAGGCTGTACTTTTTGTCGAAGTCACAGCCATGTTTGCGGGGAGCGCGGGGCTGGCTGCGATTATTTGGGAAGATGACGACCCCTGCCCCGCCAGCATGGTGGTATCTCCCTTAAAGAAGGCAGCGCCGCTTTGTTCCCCGGCCTTGGCCGCAGGTGTTGGGGGCGCTGTGCTCTGCCCAGGAGGAGGGCGCTGTGGCGGCTACATCTGGCTTCGACGCCGGGGAGAGGGGGGTCAGGATCCGGCTAGTGAGGCGCGCGGGAAGGAGCCACTGTCCGAGCTGGGCGGGGTTCGGACTGCGGTTTTGGGCACCTCAGCCTCCGGAGGAGTCCTTTGGCTACCCCAGGGCTGGCGATCAAATCCCCGCGGGCTCTCTGCCCCAAGGCCAATTCTAGACTGATCGCCACTCAGAAATTAGGACCAGTCCGCCATTCAGTTAGTTACACCGATGTATAAGCATCCGCCAAATGCCGTACTAATAAATGTCTAGAAACTAATAGTCACCACTTTGTAATTATAGAGGCCAAAAGTAACTTGGCAACTTGTATTAATCTCATGATGTCTCAATAAATTTAGTACTAAAATAAATAAATAAATGTAGTACTAAATTTTTTTCTTTTTGAGACAGGATCTCCTGGTATGTAGTTCAGGCTGTTCTTGAATTCACAATGGAATAGTTCAGGCTAGCCTCAAACTTGTGGCCACCCTCCTGCCTCAGCTCCTAAGTGCTGGGATTACAGGTGTGTACCACCACACTCAGTGCTAAAATATTTATACAAATTTTTCTTTTCCTGATACATAACATTTTTTGGTGGTGAAATAAGGTGCAAACGTTTATAGTATGCTGTCTTCTGTGTGTGGAATGGAGAGGTATACCCATGCATTAATACTTATATTTAAAAAATAAACAATGAAAGGACAAATGCCAAAATTCTAAAAATGATTGCCTATGTGGGAGAACAACATACACTGGAAATGAGACTTCTGTGTAGGAACCTTACATAGTTACTCTTGAAACCTTGTAAACATTTTGTGTATTTATAAAATACTTCAATTAAAAGAATATAAAAATGAAATGGAACAAACCCTCTGTGTTAGCTTGATGGTATAAGTACACAGAGAAAATCATTTAAGTAGTTTTAGAAAATGTTTTTGTCTTTCAGACAGGGTTCCGATATCCAGTTCAGGCTGGTTGTAAATTCACTTTGTAGCCTATGCTGACCTTGAACTCGCACTGATCCCCTTGCCACAGCCTCTTGAGTGCTGGGATTACAGGCTTGCACCACCATGCCCAGCCTTTAGAAGTATTTTGATCACTGCTATAATGAGATACAATACAAAGACACCTAAAATTACATAGAAATCCAGTTGTTGCTGGCCATGGTGACACATGCTTATAATCCCAGCACTTGGGAGATTGAGGCAGGAGGAGACGAGCCTGGGCTACATAGTGAGTACAAAGCCAGCCTAAACTATACAATGAGAACCTGTCTCAAAAACAAAAACAAACTCCCGCAATATAAAATTGTATATTGTGAGTCTTATTCTTAGAAGTAATATTGCTTTTTGAAACTATGATGTAAGATAAAGCAGATAAGCAATTATGTTATTGGCATTAGAAACATAAACTTTTCATTATACAGGGAGAAGTTATAAGCATAAAAGAAACAAAGATCTGAATAAAATAATGGTATAAAGAATGGATTTTTCTCTCAAAAAATTTTTATTATCTTTTAAGACAAGGTTTCACTATGCAGTTCAGGCTGGCCTTGAACTTACTTCATAGCCCAGGCTGACCTTAAATTCTCAGTAATCTTCCTGCCTCAGTCTCCAGAGTTCTGGGATTACAGGCATGCACCACCACGGCGATTTTTTTCTCTTTTTTTGTTTTTTGGTACTGGGGATTGAACTAATGACCTTGTGCTTGCCAAGGATGCACTTATACTGCTAAACCCCCAGTCCCTAGTTTTTCTCTTAAAGGGTTATTTTCTAGTTCTCTGCTGAAAGGGCCTAGAAACAATTGACCTATTTAGTAGTAAGGAGTAACTCTGCACAGATTTGGTGGTTACATAGCATTTTCAAGTTCAAAAAAATTTTTTAAATCAAGATTCCTCTGATTGTTGATTCCAGATCTGGAGTAGGAAAGATGAGCTCAGGTCAGTTTGTATCTGGAGTCCAGGAAACTATCAGAGACTAATGGGATCATGTAAAAATGACAAGGAACCAATCCAAAGGGGCCTCACTGGCCAAAGATGGAACAATTTGAGCATAAGAGAAAAGTAATTGCTTCAGTAGATTACAACATGTAAAATTTGTAGAAATTCACTAATTCATAATTGCACTTAAGGAAAAATCTCATTACCACTAGCATAAAGGGAAATAAACATTTTTCTGGTCTTTAGAGTTTTCTATGAAAGAATTCCAGCTAATAAATATAGAGGAAATAATAGGATTACAAAAGCGCAATTTTAGCTGGGCATGGTAGTGTATGCCTGTAATCCCAGCACTCTGGAAGCTGAAGCAGAAGGATACCCAGGAGTTGCAGGCCAGCTTTGACTACACAGTGAGTTCAAGGCCAGTCTGAGATCCATAGTGAGACCTGTCTCAAAAGACCAAAACCAAACCAAACAAAAACAAAAAACCCAGACAAAAGCAAAACAAAACTCCAAAAGCACAGTTTTTCAAACCCTAATGAGCTGGGTGGCACATGCCTGTAATCCCATCACTCAGGAGGCTGAGGCAGGAGGATCACCACAAATTTAAAAGCAGCCTGGCCTATGCAAGCAGTTCAAGGCCAGACTATACTAGACAGCAACACCCTGTTTTGAAAAAAAAAAAAAATGCAGCGAGATGTGGTGGCTCACACCTGTAATCCCAGCACTTGGGAGGCTGAGGCAGGAGGATTGTTGTGAATTCGAGACCAGCCTGGGCTACAAAGTGAGCTCAAGGCCAGCCTGAAATGCATAGCAAGACCCTGTCTCAAAAAGACCAAAACAAAACAAAACAACTCAAAAACAAAGGAGTGGAAGCCTAACCAAGCCAAGTTCTAACTATGAGGGACAGGCAAAATCACAATCAGCCAAACTCAAAATGTAGCATATCCTGTAGACAGGTATCCTGATTTCTCCAACACATTCACTGTACAGAAGTTAAAAAGAGAATCATAAAGCTCAAGAGACTTACTAAATGCAATAAAGTCATTTAGAGACTGATTCATATGAGCCAGCAGTCAAAAAGACGTCTTTGGTAAGATAAAGGAAATTCAAATATGAACAGATAGATCAGGTATTATTTTTTCTGCTTAGGTGCAATCATGAGTGTGAAGGAAAAGGTTTCTTTCAACTGGGACAGTGTGCGATGTACCTTGAATGAAATGAGTTTGGAGCTATTTTAAAATACTCCAAGAGCAACACAACAGACAGGAAAATTGGCAGAGTGTTCATAGTTGTTGAATCTTAGTGACAGGAACATGATCCATTATGCCATTTTACTGTCTTGTATGTTTGAATTTTTTTCTAATAGTCAGCTGGGCATAGTGGCACACAACTGTAATTCTAGCATTCTGGGAGACTGGCAGGAAGCTCTCAAATTCAAGCTCAGCCTTGGCAATTTAGTGAGAACTTGTCTCCGAATAAACAAAAATCTGGGTGTGTAACTCAATGCAAAGGCCCTGGATTGAATCCCCAGCACAAGAGAAAGGTGAAAGAAAAGACAATTATGGTATTAAGAAAAAAAAAAAAAAAGGTTGGAACTTGGATGTAGCAATCCTGCCACCCTGTGGCGAGTTCCATTAATGCAGTTTCTGTCTGTCTAAAGCAGGCCTGAATTCCCAGACCTGAAGGCCAACATGTCCAGGGTCATATTCATTATCTCATAAGAACCTTACACGGGATGATAGCACATCATTTTATAGTTGAAGAAATGGAGGCTCAGGTTTGTAATAATTTACTTGTGAAGCTAAGGCTCCTGGATTTTTTTTTTAGGCTCCTGAATTTAAACCCCGTAAGTTACTGTATTTTTGGACCTTACTTTTCCTATCTGAATAAAGAGGTCATGTAGGGCAAATGGAGATGCTTGTAGTTAGGATAAAATCACAGGAAGCAATTTCTAATATAATCTGTAGATGATAAGTATAACTAGATGATACAAATTAAGAAAACAGTAATATTCATATTATTTACTGCACCAGGTATGGGCAAGTGCTGTATAGATTTGACCTCAGTTCAGCTACAGTTACCCTGTGAGGTTTATTGCTGCTTCCTTTTGGAACTGAGGAAACCCAGATTCTAGGAGTAAAGAGGACTTTCCAAAGTTACATTGCTGTCAGGCGTGGTGGTGCATAGCTGTAATCCCAGCATTTGGGAGACAGGCAAGAGGATTTCCAGTTCAGGGCTGGCCTGGGCTATAAAGTGAGTTCAAGGCCAGCCCAAATTACATAGTGAGACTCTGTCTCAAAAAAAAACAAAGCAAAACAAAGCAAAACAAAACAAAAACAAAAATTTAAAAACCCAGTCACACTACTAGGAAATGTCAAAACTGGGACTGAATTCACTTGTGCTACCTGCTTGCATGATATAAGTTTAGGTTTGATTTTGTTCTTTCTCCACTGGGAGTTAGACAAAATTGAGTGGAAATTGCAGCGTTCCTATACAACCCCTATCCCTAATCAATGCTGCATAAGTGCTCTAGCATGGGACTATACCCTTAGGCCTTTTTGTCTTTCCCTTGTTTTGTGGTGCTGGAAATTGAACCCAAAACCTTCACACTGAACTGCATCCCCAGTCCTTTCTGTGAGACAGGACTTGCTAAGTCACTAAGTCATCCAGGTAGGGCTGGCACTTGTGATCCTTTTTCCTCAGTCTCCCAGAGTGCTGGAATTACAGGTAGGCGCCACCATACCTAGATCCCAGTCCTCTTTATTTTTTATTTTATTTTATTTTATATTTTTGGTAGTGGGATTGAATTCACAACCTTGTGTTTACCAGGCAGGTGCTTATGCCACTGAGTTAAATCCCCAGGCTTTATTTTTGTTTTGAGACAAGATGTCACTAAGTTTCCAGGTTGACCTTAAATTTGTAATCCTACAGCCTTAGCCTCCCCAGTATCTGGGATTATAGACATGCGTTGCCATGCCAGGATTATGTGATACATTTTTAAAAGCTTTAATTTTAGAGAATTTTAGGTTCATAGCTAAATGAAGTGGGCAAGCTGGGACTGTAGCTTAGCAGCACAGCACCTGCCTAGCAAGCACAAGGTCCTGAGTTTGATTTCTGGTACAATAAAAAAATAAAGAAATGAAAATCGAATGGGAGGCCAGGCGTGGTGGCTCACACCTGTAATCCCAGCACTCTGGAGGCTGAGGCAGGAGGATCATTGCAAGTCCGAGACCAGCCTGGGCTACAGTGAGCTCAAGGCCAAGCTGAATTGCATAGCAAGACCCTGGCTCAAAAAAAAAAAAAAAAAGAAAATTGAATGGGCATTCCAGGGTTCCCATACACATCTAGTTCCTCTTCCTAGCAGATAGCTAACTGCTCTGTAGGAATCCTGGAGGCACTGCTGGTGCTTTGTTAGAAGCTTAATACCTCTGAGCCAGTCTCAATGGGCTATAAAAATGCTGCAATGAGATTTTTAAGGATGACCCACCAGGCTTCCACTGAGTGTTTTTGTTTTTAAGACTGAGTCTCCAGATGCAGTTCAAACTGACAGTGAACTCACTATATAACCAAGGTTGGCCTCAAATTTGCAGGATTCTCCTACCTCAGTCTCCTATGAGCTGGGATTATAGGCATGTGCCATCACACCTAGCTTTGACAGAGTGCTTGAAGAACAGCTTCTGGCTGCCACAGTAGAAAGAATACTCACCAGTGGCCCTTTTCCTCTCTTTTCCAAGTCAGACTCCAGTCCCAGCCTCATCTCTGCAGTATGAGACTCCTTTTAAGAGAGTACCAGCCCTGGTACTGACTTGCTGTGTGACCTTGAGTAAGGCTGCTTCCTGCTCTGTGCCTGTCTCCCCATCTGCCTAGTGTTGTTTCTGCTGCAGCTCCCTGACAAGTGATGAGAAGGCCATGTGGCAGGTATAATGTTAGCTTTGGGTGGGTCTTGGTTACCTCCTTGGAGACAGCTGGAGTAACTGGCATCTATAACCCCATATGATGTCTCCTGCCCTCTCTGTCTCTGAAAACTGTGGTGACAAGGGGTTGAGGGCTTAGGGAAAGGTCCCAAGAACATCCCAACCCAAGGATTCACTCAGCTCTTCATCAAGTCCTGAGGTACTTGTCCTGTGACCTGTCTGTTCTCTCTGGATTCTTCCATTGCAAAGATAGAAACTCAGCTCCAATGGATTTGAAAGAAATAATTGATACACATGACTGAGAAGAGTGGAGATGAGCGGGTTAGCTTCAGGAAGGATTTGATTCAGCATCTTATGTCACCAAAGACTCTTTTCTCTGTTCTGCTTCCCAGAATGTTGAGTTTATCCTTTTTAAAAAATTTTTTACAGTACGTGGTTGCAATACATAACAATACATTCATCATGGGGCGTTGGTACAAGAACTCATTTTTCCTTTTTTTAGACAGGCTGGTCTTGAACCCACTGTATAGACCAGGCTACCCCTGAACTCACAGCAATATTCCAGTCTCAGCTTCCTGAGTGCTGGGATTACAGGTGTGCACCACCATGCTTGGCACGCTGCATTTTAATTCTTTTTACATCCCCTTTACTTTTCTTCCTTCCCCCTCTGGCCTCATCCTAAAACTGCATATTAGTTTTTCCATTACTATAGTGAAATACCTGAAGGAAGCTACTTTATAAAGAAAAGACTTTTTTTTTTTTTTTTGGACTTATAGCTCTGGAGGTAGAGGGTCAAGGCACAGGTTCTGGGGAGGGCCCCTGAGCTGTCTCACTTCTTGGCAGGGAGGCATGTGTGTCTCTGTATGTCTGGTCTCTATCCCTCTTCTGTTAAAACCCTGGGCTTCAATCACAGGGGCACCACTCTAATCTAATCTTAATCACTTTCCAAAGGCTCCATTTCTAAGCACCATAATCAGATTAACTTTCCCATCTCTTAATACTATTTAGGAGTAAGGATCAAGCTGGGAGTGAGGAGTACAAACCATATTCAAATCGCCACAGCTGGCTTTCCTGTTGATCCCAGTCATTCCTAAGGATTCAGCCTCACAAATTCATATTCAACAGGAGGAAGAAAAGCAGTTTCATGCCAGGCGTGGTGGAGCACACCCATAATCCCACACTCTTGAGGCTGAAGCAGGAAGATCACCATGAGTTTGTGGAGTTTTTTTCTGTTGTTGTTGTTGTTGTTGTCATTTTTGGGTTTTTTGGAAACAGCTATATAGTCCAGGCTGGATTTAAACTCACACGTAGCCCAGGCTGACCTCCAATTTGCAGCCATCCTCCTGCCTCGCTCCCAAGAGTTGGGATTGTAGGTGCGAGGCACCATGCCTCATAAATCACTGTGAGTTTAGTACCAGGGATTGAACTCATGACCTTGCACTTGCCAGGCAGGCACTTGTGCCACTGAGCTAAAGCCCTGGCTCTCACTGTGAGTTTGAAGTCAGCCTAAACTACATATTGAGACCCTGTCTTGCCATTACCCCTCCTCCAAAGAAAGAAGAGAAAAGGAAATCAGCTTCTCTGTCCCTTAAACAGCAGTCCTGGGATGAGCACTGTTGGAGCTGATTGGCTGCTCCTTCTGTGACCCAGAGCCATGCAGCCTGCTGAGAGGTTTCGCTCCAATAGTCAGAGCTGGGTGCTAACAAATGTCACTTTCTAGGCCCCTCCTGAGGAGTCAACTAGTGCCTGACTCTGGTGGGCACTTTCTTCATTAGGTCCACAGTTATTTAATGAATATCTATTACGTGTGAGAAACAAGCCCGATGCTGATCCTGGGGAGAAAGTGGTGAATGAGCAGATGGGGTCCTTGGCCTCGGGGCCTCCTCCAGTAAGGGTGACAGACCCATTCATGGCCATTAGTGCCAGAAGGAGGTTATATGAAGGTGACTCATTACAGGGAGGAGAGGAATAGAGGTAAGGAGTCAGTAAAGGTTTTATTATTGTATAAATTTTATTTTTTGAGATGTGATATAGATTGTATATCAGTTCCCCCAAATCAGTCATTATTATGTAGGTCAAACATATATTAGTAAAATGCTAAAATGTAAAATAAAATAAAGACGTTAAAAGACCTGTGATGCGCCATGCGCATGCCTAATCCCTGCTCTTGGGAGGTTGAGGCAGGAAGACTGTTGTGAGCTTGAGGTCAAGCTGAACTACATAGTGACACCCTGTCTCAAAAACCAAAAAATAAAATAAAATAAAGAGCTGAGGATATAGATCAGTGGCACAGCGCCTGCCTGGAAAGTGCAAGGTCTTGAGTTCGATTTCTGATAGCTCAGTGCAAGGTCCTAGTGTGTCAAAAAAAATTGCTTTTCTTTCTTGCTATGCTGGGGATGGAATACAGGTACTCAGGTATGATAGCCAAGCACTCTCCCACTTTGCTAGCCTGCGATATAAAATACAGATAACTGACTGAGATATCAGGAAACGTCCCAAGGATCATTTGGCTTCTGCTGCGCTGTCTAAAACCACACCAGTCTTCTGACACATGTGTCCTTGTTCCTGTGTATCCTGAGGCTGACATCTGCTTTGGGATCTAATCAGACTCTGTCTGGTGGTCACTGCTGACCCACTGATGAAGAGCTAGTGCACTCTTAGTTTGCTGCAAAGAGGCAGAGGCCTAATGCTGCAACTCAGACCTGGGGTCCCTGTTAGGGTGACTTCATCAAGAAAAGAGCCAGGGTGAGGAGGGGGATGGCTGAGCTGAGAGGGATCCTGGTCACAGAGCTTGCTTTTCCCATTGGCCTGGCACATCCAGTCACTGCTGGTGCCAAATAATCTTTTTGAAAAGCAATCTGTCAGTGTTTGCCAGAACTTTTTTTTTTTTTTTTTACCAGAACCATTAGGGATTGAATGCAGGACCTTTGCACTGAGCTATTTACTTCATCCTTTTTTATTTATTTATTTTGAGCCAGGGTCTTGCTACATCATTAAATTGCTCAAGCTGGGTTCAAATTTGTGATCCTCCTGCCTCAGCCTCCCAGAGTGCTGGCATTATAGACGTGAACCATTGTGCTCAATTATGCAAGAATCCTGCTTCTGAGAGTTTAGCCTAATGAAATAAAACATGATATTCAATGTAGTTTGTTGATAATAATGAGAAACTAAAAGCAAAATATTTACCAACAATGCAGTCAGCTTTCCGTATCTGGTGGTTCCACATCTGTGAATTTGACCAACCACGGATGGAAGAAGTTCCAAAGAGCAAAACTTGAATTTGTTGCTCTCCCAGCACCCTGCTGAGCCTGAGTGAAAGAGATGCTGTGGCTCCCACCACTTCTCAGACCTTGGTTTTCCAGCAGACCTTCTGGAGCATGCATGCCTCGCTTTGAGGTCATGTGTGTAATCAGGCCTGCAGTGGTGACGTCTCTACTACACAGGAACAGATTTTTTTCTTGTTACTGTCTCCTAAGCAATGTGTATCATTTACAGTGTGGCAGGATTTTTTTGTTTTTGCTTTAGTTTTTGTTTCTTAAGACAGACTCTCACTGCATAGTTCAGGCCAATTTTGAACCCATGGCGATCCTTCTGTCTTAGTCTCCTGAGGGCTGGGATTACAGGTGTGTGTGTCACCACATTTGGCCTGTATCAAGTATTTAAAGTAATCTAGAGATGGTTTAAAGTATACAGGAGGATCTATGTAGGTTACATGCAAGCACTATGACATTTTACATAAGGGACTTGGTAGATTTTTGTAACCTCAGGGGTTTTAGAACCAATCCCCCATTGATATTGAAGAATGGTTGAATCTAGGTTGAAACATTCTTTTTTTTTTTTTTCACTTTTGTTTTTTGAGATAGGGTCTTGCTTTGCAGTTTAGGTTGGCCTTGAACTCACTATGTAGCCCAGGCTGGCCTCAAACTCTCAGCAATCCTCCTGCCTCAGCCTCCTGAATGCTGGATTCACAGGCATGCATCATGATATGGGGGCAGGTTGAAGTACTCTTCAGCCATTAAAAATAAGCTTTCTCTCTCTCTCTCTTTCTCTCTCTCTCTCTATCTATCTATATGTATATATAACCTGATGGACTGAACCCACAGACTTTTTATTAAACTATATCCCTAGCACCACCATCTACACATAACCCCATTGTTCTGAGACATCTTGCTGAATTTCTCAATTACTCAGGTTGGGCTCAAACTTATCTTCCTGCCTCAACTTCCCAGTGTGGGGTTATAAGCTGGTACCACCACCTCACCTGGCTTATTTATTTATTTAGGCTAAGTAGGCCAGGTCTCAGCTTCCTGAGTGCTGAGCTTACAGGTGTGTGCCACCACAACCAGCAAAGGAGACCTTCTCAAAGGAGCAGATTTAGTTCTTTGTCTCTCCTCCCCCAGTGGTTAGAACTGGTAACCTGTCCTAAAAGCACTGAGGTTAAAAAACCAGATAAACTCATTCAGGTAAATTCATGTAATGTGGATCAAAGGCCAGAAGGTTCCCAGAGGAAGGAATTTCTGAGGCAAGGAAACCTTTTGGAGTAATAGAGATGTTCTGTGCTTTGATCTCGGTGGCACTAGCATAGGTGACCATGTACACAAAGCTTCACTGAGCTGCCCATACCCTGTTTGTGTGCTCTCACCTGGTGAATTAGATGCCACTGTGAGAAGAGAAGGGCTTTGTCTGCTCTGTTGCTTGCTGTGTCCTGTTTTTGGAACAGGCCTCTGCAGGCCTGCAGACCTCAGTAAAAACCCACTGATGGTGACAAAATGCTTCAGGTAAATGCTAAATGAAAAGAGAAGCTCCTGGTGTCATTCCACTTTATTATTTTTTACTTTTACTCCACAACTTAAAGCTGTACTAGAATTATAGTGTGAAACTGGTGGCACGTACCTGTAATCCCAGCACACTGGAAACTGAGGCAGAAGTGTTATCATGAGTTCAAGGCCAGCCTGGGTTACACAGTAAGACCCTGTCTCAAAACACACACACACACACACACACACACACACACACACACACACGAATTAGAGTGTTGTAAAACTAATGAATAGGAAAAAAAGGAAGAGGAAAAAATATCGGAAGGGCACAGGGTAAAAGGGTAACGGTGATTGTGTTGAGTTGTGGGACTACGGAGCCAGATTTTTAAAAAACTTTTTGGTAACTGGGCGTAGTCGTACAAACTATAATTCTAGCACCTAGGAGGCTGAGGCAGGAGGATCACTGTGAGCTCAAGGCCAGCTCAGGCTACATAGATCTCAAAAAACCAAAAAACAAACAAAAAACTACTTTGATCATTATTTTCCTTCCACTCTGTCCATGATTGTGTATGTAACTTCATTGGGACAGAGCAACTAAAATGGATTAAGTACTTATTTTGTGCAAAACATTATGTCCTCTTACCATAAGGAAAAATACTTGGCAAAAGTCTTTTTGATTCTCTATTGTTCTGTGCCCAAATTTTCAAACAATTGCTACTTATTTGCAAAAAGAAAAATTAAAACAAAAAACAACTCCACAGAAATTTGGAAGTCTTTTATTTCAATCTGATAGAAGCCATTTATGACAACCAACATCATATTAAATAGACAGAAAAATGAAAGCTTTCACTCTAAAATCAGGAACAAGACAAGGATGTCTACTATTACCACTCTCATGCAATACAGTTATGAAAACATTAACCAGAGCAATCAAACAAGAGAAAGAAATAAATGGAAAAAGGATAGGAAAGAAAGAAGTTAAATTATTATTTGCAGATAACATGGTACTCGGCATAGAAGACCCCAAAAACTCCACCAAAAGACTTCTAGATTGTATAACTAAATTCAGTAGCAGAGCTGTTTTTATTGTTTTTTTTTTTTTTTTAAGACAGGATCGTGTTATGGGCATGAACTCACTGTGATCCTCCTACCTCAGCCTGCTGAGTGCTGGAATTACTGGCATGTATCCACATCTGGCTCAGAATGTATTAAACTTAACTGGCCTTGCTTCCTCCCTCTAAATCTAAAACAAGAATGCAATAACAGTAAAGTAAAAAAATGCAATAGCATCAGAATCCTACAGAAGAGATTTCCTGCCTGCCTGATGCTTTCCACCTATGTATTTTGTAAAATCAGTTATTTGTGATTTAAATTTGTGACTCTAAAAGCTCACATAGCCTCTTCCAGTATGGAAAGTGTCTTTTAAGGTAATTTGAATCCATGTCCTTGGGGCCATGATCACTCATATTTGGCTTAGAATGAACCATTTAGGGCTGGGGTTGTAGCTCAGTGGCATAAGCACGTGCCTGGCAAGCGCCAGGTCGTTTGTTCAATCCCCAATACCAAACAAACAAACAAAATTTAATTATTTTCTTTAGCATTATTTTATATTGATGCTCCTCAGTTTAGAGATCGGGAAACTGAGGCCCAGAGAGGTTAAAGAACCTGTACCAGTCCACAGCACTAAGTGGCTGACTTGGAAAGGGTGGCCTGGCGGCAGTCAGGTTCCAAGGACTGCGAGCTTAGCTTTGTGGCACTACCTCTGAAAGTGAATGCGGAAAGCTGGGGTCTGGGACCCTAATGACTGTGAGGCCTGAGACAAATGGGGCTCTCTACTTTCTCCCCGGGAGTGCCGGTGCCTCCTAGGAGACCAGGTCAGTGCAGTACCTCAAAGGAGGCGAGAGATGGAAGCTCAGATCTGGAAGAGAGAGGGGCGCAGAGGTGTAAGGGCTCTGTCCTTGCTGCTGCTTTGAGTAAAGCTGTGTTTCCTGGGCAGGGACTGATATCAGTTCCTGTCACCTGATCTCTCACTCCAGAAGCCTGGGCAGGGCCCCTCTCCCAGCTGGCCCTGTCTCTGCCACCCCCTCCCCCCATGGCTGTCACAGGTCTGAGCCAACAGGCCAGGTCCTACTGTCCACCTATGGGAAAAGCAGCTCCCAGGAACGCCCCTACCCTACCCTGCCTGCCCCTGCCCACTTGGTTCCTGGAAGTTGGGGAACAGGGCCATGGTGTGTACTGTGCAGTGCCTAAGCAGGACACTTTTCCTTGGCTTCACCACGCACAGGAGGGAAGAGGACAAGGGCTTTTTGCTGCTGGCAGATAGGAGTTACTCACTTGCTTGGCCCTGGGCAAGTTATTCGACCTCTGAGAAGGCTCAGTATATCCAAATAAGAAATGGAGATGCTACCAATACCTGGAGGGACAGCTGTGGGGTTGGCCACAGCAGTATGAGGGATGCATTTGGCACTGCGGCCTGGAACACTAAAGCACTCAAAACGGAGTAGCTATGGTGACAATTGTCCTGCCACCCTCAATCTCTGTGGGACACAGAGGCCCTGGGTGATGAGCTGATGGTGCTCACATGTCTTGGCTAAGGATGAGGGGACACTTTTCTTATCAGCACGGATGTTGGATTTTGTTCTGAGCAGCCCCAGCCAGCGCCAGTGTTCTAGAGACCTGCACTGAGGAGGGGAGGGTGGGCTGAGCAGGTGGCTGGGCAAGAGGAGCTGGCTTTCCTCTGGGAGGGGAGGTAGCAATCCTTGCTGGCCTAGCAGGCAGCGCTTGGTTCCTTCTTGCCAGACACCCTCCACCTGCAATCCAGGGCTGGGAAGGCGTGAAATTCCTGTATGAAGTCAGGCTCAGGCAGGCTCTTCTTCCTTTCTGAAGAGCACAGCTCCATGCTTCCAGGGATCCATTACTTGAGAGAGCAGGGCATCTGGAACAACCGAATCCACACATGGAATTATGGTCTGGCTGAGTTAGGAGGGGTTCAGAGAGCCCCAACCTGCCGTGGTGGTTTCAAGCCAGCCTGTAGTCAGTGACCACCTGTACCCACTGGCCTCAGTTTCTCTGGGAACAGTGGCTATGAACACTCATGTAATATAAATGTTTTCCTTGGCTATTGAAAGAGCAGATGGAGTCATGTATATAAAGCCCAGGAATTAGTGTGCAATTGGTGCCTAGTAAATAATGGGTGCTTGTGGACCATCCCCTGTGTTCACATGAATGGTGGCAGGACTCGAGGAACAAAACCTCCCAGGAATTTCCTACCCCTCCCCATGAGGTGATCAATACTAGACTGATGCTACTTTGGTTTGGAGGTGTTAGGGCTTGAACCCAGGGCTCATGCATGGTAGACAAGTGCTCTACCGCTGACTTTCAGCCCAGTCCTTTTAAAAACTTTGAGACAAAGTGTTGCTAAATTGCCCAGGCTGGTCTCAAACTTTTGATCCTTCTGTCTCAGCCTCTTGATTAGCTAGGATTATAGGCATGTACCACTGCATCTAGCTGCTTGTCTTCTAATATCAATTTTTAAAACTCAATAGTCTTTATTCATTTTTATTTTATTATTATTATCTTTTTGGTAGCAGAAATTGAATTCAGGACCTTGTGCTTGCCAGATGGATGCTGTGCCACTGAGCTATATCCTCAGCCCTATTTATTCATTTTTAATATTAAATAGCATTGATGACCACCACGAGGAGCACACCTTGTGTGCATTATCTCAAATTCACATAGTTTCCATGGCATAAGTTATTAACATTCCATTTTGCACTGAGAAAAACAAGTCCTAGAAAAGAATAATTTGTCCAATGTCTTCCCACAAGAACACACAGCCATGAAGAAGTTTTGGGTTTCTGTGGTTGCATCACAAGCCAATGCTGTGCCATAAACTATTTTGCTCACAGATCTCCAACTGGGCAGGGCTTCATGGGAACGGTTTGTCTCCAGTCCTCCTGGCAGCAGCTGTGTAGCTTGGTGACTGAGGCGTGAAGTCACCTCAGAACTCATTATGTCATGTGACCAGCAGGCTGCCTGGAACCAGCTGGAGTTACCAGCTGGAGCTTCTCTCTGTAGCCTCTCCATGCAGCCACCAGGCGGGTTCTTAGGTGGTCTGCGTTTCTATCTGCATCCTTCAGAGCCATCTTTTGTCTGTTTATGCATGTTTAACATACAGTGTTTTGTGAATAGTGTCCAGGTGTTTAGTTGTACCTGTTCCATGCCTCATGTTAGGGAACTCTCAGACTGTATGGAGATCATTGTTCCTTCAACCAGGAAGTGAGCTTCTTCTTCTTTTTTTTTTTTTTGGTACTGGGGATCGAACTCACGACCTTGCACTTGCCAGGCAGGCGCTTAAGCCACTAAGCTAAATCCCTGGCCCAAGCTTCTTTTTTAAAATTTCTTTTGAAGGGAATAAAACAAAACAATCAAACGGAACAAAACAGTGAAAACAATATTGGGTTTCAAAAACAAAACAGAAGGAAATCCCCCATAGTTGCTATATTGTGTATTGTTATCCTCTAAATAAATGCTCAGACTGCAGGCTTTTGGCCTGCAATCAAACAATTCAAGCACTAAGTTGTTTTTTTACTTCACTTGCTGTCTTCTCAGCCTGTGTTCCTCCGAATCAGCCAGTTGCTTATGGGGAGGGGGTCCTTCCTGTTTCCCCAGCCCATGAGCCGGCTGGTTCAACAGGAGGGCACAGCTTGGCATCTTGGTTCTCCTCCTGGCCCATGTGGCTCCAGAATGAGCTTCTTATGGGAAGAGGTCAAGTGTCTTTGAATTCCCTGTGCCTGGGACAGTTCTGGAGGCTGGGAAGTCCACGGTCAAGATGTTGGCACCTGGTGAGGGCCTTCTTGCTGTGTCATCCCATGCTGAAAGCGAAAGGGTAAGAGAGCCAGAGCCAGAGCCCGTGTGTGTGTGTGTGTGTGTGTGTACTGGAGATTGAATCCAGGGCCTTTGCACTAAGCTGTCTTCTCAGCCCCTTTTTTAATCTTTTTGGTACCAGGGATCAAACTCATGACCGCGCACTTGCCAGACAGGTGCTTATGCCGCTGAGCTAAATCTCCAGCCCCATTTTTTATTTTTTATTTTGAGACAAGGTCTTTTTAATTTACTAAATTGCCCAGGCTGGGATAACAGGAGTGTGCCTTCATGCCTTGTTTGCAATAGCATTTATTTAGTTAGACATTTACAAATTTTATTGGTATATTTTAGATGCACATAATGTTCACATTCATCATAAGGAATTTGTACCTGTATGTGATATATCTTGGTGTTTCTTTTTTTCCTATTTCTCTCCCCTCCCTTCAACCTCTCTTCCCTCCTTATTTACAGAATCTTTGTTTCTATTTTTCTTGTCTCTTCTTTCCTTTCCCCACTTCCCTCTCTTGTTTTCCCATTTTGAACATTTTCTTCCCATTTCCCAAGATCTGTTATGTTGGTCCTCACAATTTCAGTGTCTCACACCAGAGAAATAATGCTGTGTTTAAACATATGTGCCTGATTTATTTTGCTTAACAGTATAGTCTCAAGGTGAACCCATTTAGCTAGAAATGTCTCAAGTTTATCCTTCTTTAGGGCACAGTAGTCCTCCATTGTATAAAAAAACACATTTTTTTTCAAATCCACTTCATTTCAAAGATAAAAAGAAAGAGGAAGAAGAAGAAGAAGGAGAAGGAGAAGGAGAAGAAGGAGGGAGAAAAACTACAACAAAATTTCAAAACATGTCCATCAGGGGTGACAATGGTATATACATTGCACATAAAAAACACATCTTCTTTATCCATTCATTGGTTAATGGACATTTGGGCCGCAGCAGCATTTTTTCGAAGTTTTAGCAGTTTTAGGTTCATGGCAGTTCTGCTTGCCTGAACACTTGCAGTGCCTCCCTCCTTACTGGCCTCCTGCAGTGGGTTAATGGTGAGTCTACACTGACACACCATTATCATCCAAAACCCACTTATACATTAGTACTCACTCTTGGCATACATTTGATGGGTTTTTCCACCATGAAAGTGTCGTATAGAACAGTCTCACTGTTCTCCCAACCCTCTATGTTCTGCCTAGTCTTCTTCCCTTCCTCTCCCTGGAAGCCCCTAATCTTTTTAACGTCTCCATAGTTTTCCTTTCTGTTGAATCATATGCTATGTAGCCTTTTCAGATTGGCTTCTCTCACACTTTAATAAAACACACTTTAAACTCCTTCATGCCTTTTCATGGTTGGTAGCTCATTTCTTTTTAATGCTGAATAACAATCCATTCTTCAGGTGTCTCAGAGTTTACTTCTCTGTTTGACTGCTGAAGAATGTCTTAATTTTGCCATTTAGGATTAAAGCTGCTAGAAACCTGCTTGTGCAGGTTTTTGTATCTTTCCAAATGCTTATTTGCAACCTATGTATCTTCTTCAATGAGATGTTTATACAGATCCTTTGATCACGTTTTAATGGAATTCATTGACTTCCAGGGAGATAGTGGAATGGTAAGCAGTAAAGAAAGAGCCTCTCTGAGATTTGGTGCAGATGGTGGAATATAAAAATACAAGGAGGAGAAAGAGGGAAATGGGTTTCTGAGACTCAAGAAAGGTCCAAGGTGAGAATCGAAGCCCTTGGAGAGAGTGAAGAGAGAGACTTCAGCAAAGAAGAAGGAGGTGGCAGGCGGCACTTTTGCCCTGAGCCCAGACTCTGTGTGGGAGAGGCGGCTCAAATCCCTCCCCCTACACACACATACCGTGCAGACACACAGTGGCAGCTGGTTCCCTCAGAGGCCTCCATGCAGAAATGCATTGGTGGGACAAAACAGTGGACACAGCAGACGCCCCCTGGGAGAGGGAGATTGACTGGTAGCCATCTTGGAGAGAGGCCAACTGAGCTCAGGACTCAGAACAGCTGTGGGCCAGCTCGGTCTAGAGGCTCCCAGTGTCATGATGAGGCAGAACCGAGTTCAAGTCGGCAGGAGGCACGTGGAATGTTACAGGCTGAACAAATTGGATTCCAGCCTCACAGCCAGGAACCAGGCTGAACTTCAGTGGTACTGAAGGTACAGGCTTGCTGGGATCATCCACTGCCCCACTGTAAAGCTGTGGGTCGCTTGCTGGGATTAATCAACTCAGATCTGGACGCTCTATGCCCATGTTATCTACCAGTGAGAGCAGAGACATGCCTTGAAGTAGACTTTTTTCCTTATTTTCTTCTTATTTTTCCTTTCTGTTTTGCTTTTTCTCATTTGCTCTTTTCTGTAGGAATGTGAACATGGTTTCTAGTTTTTTGTTGTTGCTCTGTTCTGCTCTTACTTTTCTTTCTTCCTCCCCTCTTGCCCTCCTGTCTGCTTCACCAGTATCTCAAAGTTGGCATAATCTTTCTTTGTCTTCCAGCCACACTTCTAATCTCTTCCTTTTCTTCTATTTCTCTGTTTTCCCCCAGCCCCTTAAAATTTTTTTCTCCTGAGGGCAAAATTACCATATTGAGAATCTATTTACTATATTCAATTTTCTAGTTCATTTTACTTAAAGCTCTTTTCTTTTCTTTTCTTTTCGTTTTTGTACCTGGGATCATACTAATGATTTCACATTTGCCAGGCACACATTTTTGCTGCTGAGCTAAAACCCCAGCCCTGGTTCATTTTAGAGTCTGGTATATAGCCACAAATCTAGTTCATATGGTTAGAGGTAGCAAATCAATAGCACAGTTTTTTATTTTTTATTTTTTGTTGTTTGTTTTTTGAGACAAGATCTCGCTATGCAATTCAGGCTGGCCTTGAGCTCACTTTGTAGCCCAGGCTGGTCTCAAATTCATAATGATCCTCCTGCCTGAGTCTTCTGAGTGCTGGGATTGCAGTTTGTTATTTTCTAGGTTGTATTTGATGTTATTGTTATTGCTGATTGTACTATTAGCCAAGATGACATAATTGTTCTAATCAACTTTTCTTCCTAAGCAATTGTTCTGCCTGGTATACCAAGACTGAGATTTCCTAAGGGTCATAAACAGTACTATAGGCCAGCACCAAAGAACTACAAGGAAGACCAAATACATGGCAACTTTCCATCTCCAATAAAATGAAAAGGTAAGAACTTGCCACAGACTTATTGAATTGCTCATTTCATTATTATTAAATTTTAAGAATGATTGGTGTTTGGAGAACAGGCTGAGTTGATAGCAACTGAGGTTAAAAAAACAAAACAAAACAACTAAAGGCTTGTATGTTTGATTACTTTGCAGCACTAAGGCCCGTAGTCTAAGCATCTATTAGGAGGAGGACAGCATGCAACATAGCAAACACGGGGGATTTCCTTCAAACTTGGGGGACTGCATTGTTTTTGAAATTCAATATTCTTCTCACTGTTTTGTTTTGTTCTGATTTATTGCTTTGTTGTATTCAATGCTCTGTTTTGATTGGTTTTATTCTGTTTTCTTTTATTTGATTTTACTATGAGGAAATGGACAATTATTGTGAAGATAACAAGATACACTATGGTAGCCATTGTTGATGACCTATTGTCCTATTTTGAAGTTATGTACTTTCACTGCTTTGTTTTGATTGGCTTTATTCTGTTTTGTATTATTGGGTTTTATTCTCCTTAAAATAAAAATAGAGTTCTTGGTATAGTTGGGTCCTTTATTGAATACAAATTTTGCAAATATTTTCACCCAGTTTGCTTGTCTTGTCATGATCCTGTTGATTTTTATTAATGGTTAATGAATTTTTTTTTTTTTTTTTGGTACTGGGGATCAAACTCAGGACCTTGCACTTCCCAGGCAGGTGCTTTGCTGTTTTTTTTTTCTTTTAATAAAATAAGCATTCTCTTAAATATCTGTTATGTGAATAGCTATCCACACCTCACCAGTGCCCTTGTCTATGAGGAAGGACAGCTTTTGGCAGGTGTAGCAGGCAGTGTGGGATCCTCTGCATGCCCGGAGAGGGCCAGGGCTTGCACACTGTGCTCACCTAAACAATGTGTCCATCTCACATGCAAAGCCTTCATGACAACCAGAGAACTGCCTTCTTTAGTTTGTATGAGACTCTTGGAATAATGTTTCATTGTTGTTGTTATTGTTTTCTAATTGAAGAAATAATACTGTAGCAATATCAGGTATTTTTTTCAAAAGGACAGAATGAATACTCTTAATCACGCTACCTCAGTAAACTGTTTCGCTTTTCTGGGAATTTCATCTATCTGACAAATACTGGGAGCAGGCCTGCTCATGTATTTTATTTTATTTTTTGCTAAATTTCTCAGGCTGGGCTCAAACTTGCAATCTTCCAGCCTCAGCCTCCCATAGTTTTAGGAATGCAGCACCACACCTGATTTAGGCTTTAGCCATTTTTTTTTTTCCGGTCTTTTGAGACAGGGTCTCCCTATGCAATTCAGGCTGGTCTTGAGCTGACTTTATAGCCCAGGCTGGTCTTGAACTTTCAACCAACCTCCTGTCTCAGCCTCCAGAGTGCTGAGATTACAGGAATGTGCCACCATGCCTAGCTCTCTGGCATTGGCAAGTCTTTAAAAAAATTTTTTTTTAAATTTCAACTTAAATTTAATTTTTTTTCAGTACTGGGGATTGAACCCAGAGCATTCACACCAAACTATATCCCTAGTCCTTATTTATTTATTTTTTTGAGACAGAGTCTTGCTAAATCTCTATGTTGCTCAGGGTGAGCTCAAATTTGAGATCCTTCTGCTTCAGTCTACCAAAGGGTGGGATAATAGGTTTGTGTCACAATGCACATCTTTTGAGTGGATTTTTTAAAATAACATTTATTGGGGCAGGGGATTTAGCTCAGCAGCACAAGTGCCTGCCTGATATCTCAAAGTCATGAGTTCAATCCCTGGTACCAATAAGTAAGTAAATAAATAAATAAAAGAACATTTATTACATTAGAATTTATATTTATTTATTTATTCTTTTTGAGGCAGATTCTCCCTTGCAGTTCAGGCTGGCCTTGAACTCATTTTGTAACCCAGGCTGGCCTTGAGTTTGCAGCAATCCTCCTGCCTCAGCCTCCCAGGTGCTGAAATTAGTTATGTGCCATTCTTACTTATTGTAAACCTATCTTCTCCTACCAAAACATAAGCTTCAAGAGGAGAAAAAGAACTGCTCTCTCCTGCTTGCTTGTATTGTCAGTCCCTAGAACAGATCCTGGCACATAGTAGGTATTCAGTAGATAGAGATCTAATTGAGAATTCAGTGAACTGCACTTTACAAAACTGCCCTTTTCATCTTCTTAGCTGCTTTTGCAGTAGACACAATGGAGAGCCCCTATGTCAAAGGGTTTTGGAGGAAGGTCTTAGCAAAAGACTTGGGTTCCTCTTCCACCTGTGTCACTTACTAACTTTGTGATGTTGCCCAGTGTATTTAACTTCTCTGAATTTCAGTGTCCTTACTTGAAATGAGGTAATATTAGTACTTACCTAACAGGGTTACCGTGAAGACTAAGCAAAAAATGATGCCTGTATGGTGCTAAGCACTGTGACCCCAAAACACAGAAGAGACCACCTTTTCACCC
The DNA here is from genome assembly GCA_004027455.1 of Hydrochoerus hydrochaeris. NCBI lineage: Eukaryota > Metazoa > Chordata > Mammalia > Rodentia > Hydrochaeridae > Hydrochoerus > Hydrochoerus hydrochaeris. The sequence continues at coordinate 351,206 of PVLA01001104.1, read as the reverse complement.
TTATCTTCTCTGCACCAGGCTCTGGCTGCCCTTAGTATCTTCCAGATGTTGGTGCACATAGTCTTCAAAATTGCTCTATTTGCTGCTTATTACACAAACATGCATGTTTTGTGAAACAATCCATCAAGCTGCACACTTGTGTACTTTTTTGTCTGAGAGTTTTAATAGATAAAAAGTTTACAACAGTAATGGCTCTATGAGATATGAGACTTTATAATCCCCATTCTACAGATGAGGCAACCGATGCTCAAAGAAGTTATGTCATTGGCTCAAGATCATAGAGTAAGTGGTGGGGCTGAGACCCTGGGGCCTGTGCTCTTTTTTTTTTCCCCCAGTTTTTTGAGACAGGGTCTCACTATGCAGTTCAGGCTGGCCTTGAACTCACTATGTAGCCCAGCCTGGCCTCAGACTTGCAGCGATCCTCTTGCCTCAGTCTCCCAAGTGCTGGGACTACAGGTGTGCACCACCACGGCCAGCAAGCCTGTGCTCTTAACCACAACTTCTGCCTTGTGCATGTCCTGACCTTTCAAGCATGCACTAAACAGTGGGCTTTATTATTATCAATATTTAACATTTTTGCTGTTTTGAATTTTTCCACTTTAAATATTATGCCTCAGAGTGTACCTTTAGATTTTAGGGTTTTTTTCTCTGCTCTTAAATCATTTCCTCTGGCTAGAATCCCAAGTATGGTGTAAACTGGAGGAACCGGAGCCCAGAAGTTAAGAGTCCTTTGCTCAGTGTGACAACTAAGTAGTGGTGCTTGGTGCAGGGCTGTGCCATATAAGCTGCATAGTTAGTTCACCTCGCAAGGGTCCTGGGTTCCCAGAGAAGGTCCAGTTGGAGCTTTCTCAGGGTCTACTGGGCAGAGGACAGAGGGCATTCCATGTGACACACATGAAGGGAGGGATGAGATGATGGGAAAACAGTGAGAAATTGTTCCCCACATCTCAATGGCGCTAAAATCAGAGAAAAGAGGACATTGTAAAACAGCTGGAGTGGGATCATTCACTCCACAAATATTTGCTAAGCTCCTGCTGCGTGGCAGGTGCTGTCCTGGGAGTGGTAACTACAACACTGAACAAGCCCATCTCATCCCGGTTGTCTTCATACAGATACTTTCTTTGTATGTGTGGGTGGGGGTGAGTGGGTCAGTAGGAGTTGACAGACAATTAACCAAGAGAAATTGAATAAAACAATTATAGGTTGTGATAAATATTAGACAAGAACCAAGCAGGTGCTGAGTCGGTTTCATTGAAGTGGTGAGCTGAGGAAGATTGTTTTAGGCAGTACACCTAGCACATGCAAAGGCCCTGAGGTAGGATGCTGGGTAGCAAACATTCAAAGTCAAGCAGAAGAGAGTTTTGAGGGGTTGTAAGTTCAGTTCTTTCAACAGTCTTGAGCAAAGGGATCTTCCTTTCACCCCAGCCTGATGTTTCTTCTGAGTTCCCATAATTTTTTTTTTTGTACTGGGGATCGAACTCAAGACCTTGCGCTTGTCAGGCAGGTGCTTAAGCCACTGAGCTAAATCCCCAGCCCCAAGTTCCCATAATTTCCCATCTGCCTGCTGGCCATCAGACCTTACAGAGCAGTCACCAGGAAGACATGTGCCTTTTCCAAACAGCCCTTTCTCCCATGCCCCTCTGGGTCTCTGCACTCAGTACTCATTGTTCCCTAGCACCTTGTTTCTTCCTTGATCTCTTCTTGCTGACCCTTCTTTGCCACCTTCTTGGACTGGTGGGCAGCCAGGGGCTAGGGGGCAACAGGCTCAGACCCAGGTTCTGATCGTGGGACCGGGCGAAATGCCCGGTACGGAGGAGTTGTGCCTTGAGGGTGGTTGGAGAGTCAAAAGGGATGATGACCTAAGTGACACAGCTGACATGCAGTAGGCATTTGATAAATGACAGAGCTTTGCCCTTTCCCTACCAGTATGTTAAGGGACTATCTTCTTGTTTTCATAACTTGGCTCTTTTTTTTATGAAGCAGAGAGATGGGTAAAGTTTTGGGGGTAATGATTTGCTCCCAAAATAGCTCTCTGAAGGAATATAAATCCTCCAACTATCTCTGCTTTGAAGACTTTTATTTTATTTTTTCTGGTACCAGGGATTGAACTCATGACCTCACAGTTGCCAGGCCAAACCCCCAGTCCTGAAGACTTTTAAAAAAATAGCTTAATTTATAACATAATCTTGGTCATTAATTGAGAATTTACTGCATGCTGGGCTCTGTGCTAAGTACTTCCATTTTTTTTTTTTCCTGTCTTTTGGAGACAGGGCCTCACTATGCATTTCAGGCTGGCCTTGAGTCACTTTGTTGCCCAGGCTGGTCTCAAATTTGCAATGATCCTCCTGTCTCAGTCTCTCTATTTGCTGGGATTACAGGCGTGTACCACCACGCCTCCCTAAGCACTTTCTGTCTGCTTTCATGTGTCCTCCATGTGACAACCTTGTGGAGAAAGTTCCATTGTTATCCCCATTTTACAGTTCAGGAAACCAAGGCCCAGAAAAGTGAATTGACTGGCGTCAGGGCACCCAGCTAGTTAACGGATGAAACAGACAAGAGTCCACCTCCTTCTGGTACCCCAAACCTGTGTAGCCAATCACAGACTACGCCACCTCCCGCCCGCCTTGCACAGGTAGGGAGAGAGCACCAGTCTCATTTCCACTATGAGCGGAACTCCTGAGAGCTGAGTCAGTTTCAAAGAGTCCCATGTTAGGCCCCAAATCTGCCCAGACAGAGAAAGCAGGTGTGAAGCCTTGGGGTGGCCCAGACCCTCCCTGAGCTGGAGGCTTCTCCAGGGCAACAGGACCAGAAGCACCAGCGGTGCTTTCAATACAACACCAAGCCTGAGCCATGGGGTATTTATAGCCAGCTGCTTTCCTCTCCTCCTGCGCTGCCAGAGCTTATTAGGTTCACTCAGGGCTTGGAGGGTAACAACCTGTTTATCATCCAAGGTGCCCAAGCAACGGTTGACACATCCTCTGAGAGTGAAGTTTGGTGGCCGGCCCATGTTCAGACCTGACCTGACCCCTGCTCCACCCGGCTAAGGCAACTGTCTCCATTCCCAGCTTCGATTGCCTCAGCTCCTCCAACATGCCCCGTACCCCGCCCCCAACTCAGGCTTTGTTAACATGGGACAGAATGCTGCTTTCTCCAGGAAGCCACCCTGGCTTGATCTGGAAAGGTTACAAAATTTCCTGGCCCCACTGCTCCTAGGAAATGAAACTTCTCATCAGTCAGATAATTAAATCAATCTTAACATTCACAAGGGCCAGGTGTGGTGATGCACTCCTGTAATCCCAGCACTCAGGAGGCCAAGGCAGGAGGATCATTGTGAGTTCGAGATCAGTCTGGGCTACAAAGTGAGCTCAAGGCCAGCCTGAATTGCACAGCAAGACCCTGTCTCAAAAAGACAAACAAACAAACAAACACCCCCAAAACAGGGCCAAGTTCAAAAGCTGAGTCTTCCTGAGTTCCAGAGTCCAAGCTGTAGGTGAGTTTGGGCAAGTTACTTCCCTGTGAGCCTCAGTTTCCTTACCTGTAAAGTGGAGACACTGTTACCTGCTCTTTACCAGTGTGAGGACTGAACTAACCTGGCACACAGAAAGGTCCCAGCCACTGACTACTGTCTCTCACTCCTTTGACAATCAGTAACTTGTCAAGAATAACCTACCACATCTGACTTGGGCTTCTGGGACTTGAACCCAGGAGCCAGGCTATTTTCTGTCCTCCACCTTTGCTACTCTCCAGTATCCAGGCTGAAGTCCCGAAGGACTCAGAACCCAGGAGCTGGGCAGGTAGCTGAGGAAGGAGGGGGTGGGGAAGAGGAGCATGAGTTGGGGTGCTGGAGAGGGGGCAGCAGCGTGCAGAGGCAGGCAGGCTGACCTGGCACTACCCAGGATCTATTCCAGCTGGCCTGCAGGCTGCTGAGAGCTGGAACCTGAGGTGTCAATGCCGAATTCACAGAGCGGCCCCTGGGGCCAGAGTTAGTGGCTGAGCTCTGACCTCAGCTGGTGGTGTGGCTGCCTGTTCCTGCCTGCAGCTGCCTTTGTGACTCCTGCGTCTTTGTGCTGAGTGTCCTGTTCTCAGCCACCCTCACCGTCCCCTCCCCAGGCAGGTGTGGGTATCCCGTGGGTTCTGTGATGGCTTGGGGTCCCTGGCTTAGGGGTGTGCTCCTCCTGCTCCCTCCCACCGCTGGGGCCATGAGAACTGGGCTAGTGGGCTGGGGCTCCCCTCCTCATCTCCCTGCAGGGCCTTTGCTCCCCTTGTCCAGGCCTTGATCGGATCATTCCAAAGGCCCAGGCCTTCTGACCACTCTGGTCCTGATGGCCCAGCCCCAGCCCTGCAGAGCTGAGGGCCCAGCCCTACCCTGCGGAACTCTGGTTTCTCCTTGGGGTTCATTAAAAGCCTGGTGAAGCAGCTCAGGCTCTTTGGGCTCAGATCCATAAGAACAGTGGCTTTTCAACAGTTTAGGGGATTTCTCTCCAGCCATTTTTTAAGCCTCTACAATATTTTTGGTCTACTTACCTATTTATATACTCATACACAATCATGTTTTTAATAGAATAGAATCTCCTTCCATATAATTGATGTGTGTCTTTCTGTTTGTGTCTAATGATATATACTGGCATCTTTTCTATTGGTAGGAAAGACACATCTCTTTTTAAAACTGGAGGGTGAATATATTTATATATTTCTACACATGCAGTTGGAATGTTTATTAGGGTATGCTTTTGCATTGTTTTAATAAAATTCTTTTTGGAGAGCAGTTTGAGACAAGGTTTCATTATAGCTCAGGCTGCCCTCAAATTTTCTACATAGCAGAGGCTCTTGAACTCTGAGTCCTCCTGCCTCAGCCTCCCAAATGGTGGGATTATAGGCTTATGCTATGGGCTAACTTTTTCTCAAGTATAATTCCTAACTGGATGGTTCAAGGAGCTCTCCCAAGGTGAATGTGCCTGGGTAACTCATACCTAGTTCACAACATTAGCACACTGCCAGCTGTCACCAAGGGCAGCCTCTGTTCTGACTTCTAGCAGCTCAAATGAGTTTGCCTTTTTTTTTTAACATTACAGGAACAGGATTATACAAGATGTACTCTTTGGCTCAACATTCTGTTTGTGAGATTCATCTACATGTCACATGCAGCAATCTGTTTATTCTAATTCTGTATAATCTTCCACTGTGTGACCACAAAACAATTTATTTATATGTCCATTGATGGGAATTTAGGTTTCTTTCCAGGTTTCACTATTACAAACAATATTGCAAAAAAAACCCTTGTGAGTAAAGAAATCTGTATGTCTATATATCTCTGATTAACTGGGTGTGACCGCACACATCTGTAATTTTAGCACTCATAAGGCTGAGGTAGGAGAGTCCTCCTGAATTTGAGGCCAGCCCGAACTGCATAGTGAGGTCTATCTCCAAAAAAAGAAACCAAATCAATCAAGCAATAAATAAAACAATACAATTTTTGAAAAAGAATATCTCTATTTTCAATCAATTCATCTGTCCATTTCTTTCTGTCATCTTTCTAGTTTGATATGCTAGAGTCCTCAAAGTATAATTACTGAGTCATATGTATGAATATTTTACATTTTGACTTTATTAAATTGTAAATCCCCTCCCCAAAATCAAGAAGAGTGATGATATCCACATCCCTCCCCTTCCCCAAACTCGGAAATTTTAAATCTCTAATCTGTCAATCTAACAGAAGAAAAACCAGGTTTTATTGTGGTTTTTTTATGTAATTTTTTTAGTTAATGAGGACAAGCATCTTTTGGGTTTATTTGAGGGGGATTGACATTTATTCTTTTGTGAATTGCCTTTTTATATCCTCTGCTTGTCCTTAAAAATTTATTCAAGGCAATTGACTCTTGGCCTTTACACGTGTTTCTCGTTTTTTTCCCAGCCAGTTACTTGTCTTTTAGCTTTGTTTATGGAGCAACTGCCAGTTTAAATATAGTCTGTTTTTCCTCCTGCCCAGTGTTCATGATCTAGATACTCCCCCACGGTGTCTGGGGCAAGTCGATGGGGTTGAAAACAGCAAGGACTGGACCCCAAGACTGTCTCTTCGGGGTGCAAGCAAAGGGACATCAGGGTCAGTGCAAGACCCTGGCCTGGATTCTGCCCGGATGCTTCCTCCACGCTTGCTATCAGCTCTTCCAGGTGCCATCTGAGTGTCCCTGCCAGGCCTGAGGCCAGGGCCATGTCGTGGGGAGAGAGAGGGAAAGATCCAGACCAAGTGCTAGGCTGCCCAGGGCCTTGAGGTCAAGCCCTGAACCACCCATATTTAATGCCTTCATCTGTCTACGCAGCTGCCATCACAAAATACCACAGATTAGGTGAATTCAACAACAGAAATTTATTTCTCCCAGTTCTGGAGGCTGGAAAATGAAAGCCCAAGGTACCAGAGAGGGGCGCCTCCTTCTGAGGCCTCTTCCCTCGGCTTTAGGTGGTGGCCATCCGGCTACGTGCCTCTGCTTATGTGTGCGTGGAGCAGGAGGGCAGGCTCTCCTGTGTTCCCTCTTATAAGGACACTATTCCTTTTGGACCAGGGTCCTATTGTCACATTCACATGAACCCTAATTACCTCCAGAAGGCCTCATCTCCACATAGCATCACATTGGGGGTTAGAGCTTTCGTATATGCATTTTGGGGGAACAAAAAAATTCAGCCCATACTTATGCCTTGGATCATTCCCTAGAAGTGTAACTTGGGTCAGTGACCTAATCTATCAGTGATGGTTTCCTCATCTGTAAAATGGGAATAATGATAGGGGCCTCGTGAATTAATAAATTATTTAATATCATAAAATATTTTGGACAGACTGATCATTAGCCTCCAAGAAGGTCCATCATAATCCTTGCCTCTTGGTACTTATGTCCTTCCATAAACACATTGTATCGTGGTTCATCTGTGAAAGTAGAAAAGGAGAATGCAGTTAAGTGACAGTACATGATCTCTGGGCTAGGTCATAAAAGACATTGCCATTCACCCTGGCTCCTTTGGATCGCTTGTGTGAGGAAAGCCAAGCACCTTGTTATGGGGATGCTCACGTAGCCCTGTGGAGAGGCACAGGCCTGACCATGCACATGCGCCATCTTGGAAGTGGCTTCTCCAGCTCCAGTCAAGCCCCAGCCAACATCTTGACCACAACTTCCTTAGAGACCCTAAGCCAGATACACACAGCTTAGCTGCTCTTGAGTTCCTGACCCACTGAAACTGTGTGAGATAATAAATGTTGGTTATTGTTTAAAATTATAAGTTTTGGGATAATCTGTTTTGCGGCAATAGATAATCCACAGATGTCAGATGTACAGGGGTAGTGGCAGGTCCCTGTCATCCCAGCTACTTGGACGGTTGAAGCAGGAGGATCACTTGAGCCCAGGAGTTGAAAACCAGACTGGTCAACATGGTATCTGTCAAAAACAAAACCAAACCAAACAGGCCATCCTCTGGACAAGGACGCCTGCCTTCACCCCAACTGTCCACCTGCCCACCGGTATCCCTGACAATAGTTACAGCCCCCCAGCTGTGTGTGGATGCAAAAGCCAGTGACTGAGTGAAAAATCAGGCTTCACTGGAAATACTGAGCAGAGGTTGGAGAACTGCTTCTCAAGAACTCAGGAAACTCAGGTGACTCGTAAATATATCAAAAGAATATGGCTCCACAGATGCCAGAATCTGATCAGATAAAACAGTTTAGGGAATTCTTGGGAACCTACAATATGTGCACAGAAGCCTGCTTTTTGGACTGTGTTAAGGACTTCACAACAAGAGAAGTGAAACCTGAAGAGATCACCTGTTCAAAATATTGCTTACAGAAATATTTAAAAATGATGCAAAGATGATCTATGAGATTTCAGGAATACCATATTCAGCAGAACAAGGCCTTGGCAGCGAAAGTGGTACTTCTTGGCCAGCCAAGGCAGAGGAGTCCCAATGAATGGACTCTTGAGTGGAGGCCGCCGTAGGTGATGTGCTGGGAAAGAGGACGCATCTGTGGAATCCCTGGAAGCAGAGGGCACCACGTTAAACCATCGGTCATGACTATTTGGCAAATAGAAACCACTGGAAAAACAAAACTGCTGCTCACCAGTAATAATCAAAATAAAAGGTCTTATTGTACAGTGAAAATAATAAGAGGCAACCTTTGTTGGGGCCTTGAGATTCAGCAGCTTGGTCACTTTATTAGAAAGACAAGCCACTGTTTCTTCAGTTGTGACTGTTAATTTTAAAGCAAAATATGTGTCCAACCACGTAAGAGCAAAAATTTGTTATTGAAAGTGAAATAAATGGAAATATTACTGAGCAGTGGTTTATAATCTATAGAACTATTTATTTTGACTGGACTGTGGACACGTTGAAATGTTTCTCAATCAAAACAAAACAAAACAAAACAGGGCTGGGGATTTAGCTCAGTGGTATAAGCACCTCCTTGGCAAGCACAAGGTCATGAGTTCAATCCCCAGTACCAAAACAAAACAAAAACAAAACAAAACAACCTCACACAATGAAAGAAAAAAAGAAAGAGAGATAGCTTACAGTCCGTGGACTTATCCAGTTACTGTCCAGTCAGTCAGCAATAGCCAATGTCATTCCTGACAGGCATCACAGTAAGAGCGGTTTGTTGAAAGTCTGTCCTGTGCCGGACATGTGCCTGCATCCGGCAAGAGGGCGTCCACCTCCGAGCTATCAGTTTTCAGCATGGGATAGAACGCTGGGGGAGGACAGTCACCCAGAGCCCTCAACTCTCAGAGGTAGAGAGGCCTAGAGAGATCATGACCCTACCTGGCTCATTTCAAAGATCAGCAGGTGGACACACAAAGGGCTTAGGCAACTTGCCCAAGGTGACTGACGCACTGATCTATGGAGGAACCTAAACTGACCTCAGAACCATTGTCCTCTGGCAGCCTCCTTGCTCTTGGGCTTTTGGGTGAGAGTTTATTGCATCTCACTGTTCAGAGCACTTTTACTACTTTATGTTAGGACACCAGAGCAGAGAGCCCTCCAGACCCTATTGGGTCTCCTGGGGGCAGAGCCTTGCCCTGAAGAACATCCCCTCCTCAAAGTTCTGGTAGCCAACCATGAGTGTTGTCTTGACCTGGGGACACTGGGAGAGGTCTAGGGGCCCTGGTCCAGGCTTGAGTGCTGAGGTCCAGAACACTCTGATCCCAGGCCCAGTGGCCTCTGCTCTGGCACCCACCATGGCACACACCCCATACCTCATGGACCTATCTCTGCTTCAGCTACTGAATCAAATGACTGTTGGTTTGATCCTGTGATTTAGGACGATTCTTTGATGAGGACATCAAAGCACATGGCAGAGATCTCAAAGCCAAAGAAAAACAGTCCCTGTAACCCCACCACCACCACCACCATGAGGGTGTGGCAAGTACACAGAAGCTGAGGGAACCCAGAGCAGGGGCAGGGCCAACCCCGGCCCACCGGGGAGGGAAGGGAGTATGAGAGAGACCAAAGGGAAGATCTTCCCTGAGATGTACCAAGGAGGCATTTAAACAAGCCAGAAGTACAGGGCATAAAAAGGAAGCCAGGGCTGATTTCCTCTCCAGCGCGGCCACCCTGGGGCCCAAGAACCCAGGCGCAGGGATGTGGAGGGGCTCATGTGGATCATTGTCCTGAAGACTCTAGGGGTGGGTGTTGTTTGCAAGTCTCCAGCAGAGATGGAGATGGAGCCCAGATGTCCTGCCCCCTGAGCCAAGACCTCAGAATCTCAGGTTTCTAAAAAGCCCCCTTTCTGGTATCAGTCAACTTAGGGGTTCAATGGGCCATTTTTGTTTTGCCTACACTAGCTGTGGGACATGTGGCAACTCCATACATTGTTCTGTGCCTCAGTTTCTTCATCTCTAAAATGGGGGTAATAAAACAGGGCATGGTGGCACATGCCTGTGAATCCCAGAACTCAGGAGGCTGAGGAAGGAGGATTGCTGCAAGTTTGAGGCCAGCCTGGGCTACAAAGTGAGTTCAAGCCAGCCTGAACTGCATAGTGAAAAGTTGTCTCAAAAAAAAAAAATGGCGGTAATAAGCATGACCTATATAGTTGAGAATTGCTTAAGAGTAGATTTGAAGGGCCGGGGATTTAGCTCAGAGCCATATGTGCCTGCCTGGCAAATGTGAGGTCCTGAGTTTGATCCCTGGTACCAAAAACAAAACAAAACAAACAAACAAACAAAAACCCCAAAGTGTTCTCATTACAGTAAAATGTGAGGGAATGCAGTTAAATAACTTGATTTAGCCACTCCCATTGTATATTTATATCAAAACATCATGTTGTATGCCATGAATATACACAATTTTTACTTTTCAATTTAAAAATACTGTATTTTTAAGAGCATGCCCACTGGGTGTGGTTGGTAGCACATGCATGTAACCCCAGCACTCAGGAGGCTGAGGCAGGAGAATTGCCCTGAGTTTGAAGCCAGACTGGAGTACAAAGTGAGACCCTGCCTCAGAGAGGGAAAAAAAAAAGAACATGTGCTTTGTGGTTGTTGTCAGGACTGAATGAAACAGTGCCTCAAGACTGTTGATACCCAGCCACTATCAAAAATAGTGTTGTATACTTGCCTAGCATATGTGAGGCCCAGGTTGACTCTCCAGCACTGCCATAAAAAGGAGAAAGCATTACAACTATTACGGCCTTCTGGTTTCCACTTTCCTTGTCAAGCCTACCTCATGCTTTTTTCCTCGTCAAGTCTCAAACCATCTGTGGCCCTCTGAGGCTGCTCGCCTCCCTCTAGTAACAGATTTTGGGGATAGTGCCTCATGTAAGGCCTGTCTCCTTAGCTGAGTGACTTCCAATGAGTTATTTCTCTTCCCTGAACTTCACTTCCTGAACTTCACAGGTGAAAACCATAATACCCAGAATCATTCTCTCACAAATCAATGGCACAGCTGAACATAGTGGTGCAACCCATAATCCCAGCACTTGGGAGGCTGAGGCAGAAGGATTTCTGTGAGTTCAAGGCCAGCCTGAACTGCATAAGGAGACCTTGTCTCCATTAAAAAAAAATGGAGAAGACTGGGCGAAAGAGCCATCAACTGTTGAATGTTAAAAGAGATTCATGAGGCGATGACAGAAAATATCACATTTAGAACTTTATTTGGATCTGACTTAGACAAAACAACTGTAAAAAGACATTTGAGACAAATAGGGACCTCAAAAAGTTGTGTGAGAAATAGATACTATCAAGATATTATAGGCTCAGGATAGAGCTCATTGGTAGAGTGCTTACCTAGCACGAGAAACGTTCTGGGTTCCATCCCCAGCACCATAAAAAAGAAAATTATTATTATTTTTGTTAGATATTATAATGGCATGGTCATAACATAAAAAATTCTTATCACCTGGAAATTGTATACTGACATATTTATGATGTGTAAGTTTGTTTTCAAACATTTTTTTTAAAAAAGAAGCAGATTGGGGTGCAGATAAGATTGGGGAGATGCTGAAAGAGTTGAAGCTGGATTCACCTGTTTGAGTTCATTACGCTATTTTCTCTGCTTTAATACGTTTGAAATGTTCATTGATAAACAGTAAAAAGAAATAAAGGAAGTGACTGACAGAGAGGGAGCCAGCTGAATGGAGTGGTCGGGAGTTCTGGGCCCAGACTTGCCAGTGGCAAATACTCCGTAGCTTTGTAGTATATTCTAGTAACTGGTCATGAGACTGCTTTATAACTTTCCAGTTCTGATGCTGCCTGTGTCTCTCACTGCTGGTGGACCTTGGCCAAGTGACTTAAGTTCTCTGAGCCTCTTCCACTGGGCTACAAAACAGGAGGAATCGTGATTCCTGCCTCACTAAGTTTATTTGGACAACCGAATGACAGGCGAAGGGAAGGACTTAGCGCAATGCCCAGCACATAATAAGCACTCAATAAATGCTAATGCAGAGGAGCAGCGATTTGGGGATCAGGCTACCTTGGATGAGAATCTTGGCTTGGGTCTGCTGCTTGCTCGTGGCTGTGTGACTTCAGCCAAGTCAATTAACTATCTGAACCTCATTTCCTCCTGGGACAGAAATGAAGATCATAACTCCTCCCCCACGGGGCTGTTGTGAGGATTAAATGACGAGACATGTTTTGATGCCCAGCAGAGCCCACATGGGAATTTCCCTTCCTCCCCCCTGCCGAGCACTAGCCCTGCCAATGCCCGGCTCCCATCCACTGTCCGTGTCCGTTTGCACGACTTCTGCTTCGGCACCAGGGCTCGGAGTGCAGGGTGGAGAAAGTCAACAGAAGCCTGCAAACAGCTCCTCACAGACACCCAGCTGATGCTGGGCCCTGCTGCCCTGGCAGTTCCTCCTTCTGCCCACCTCAGGGCCCTCCCTCCTTGTCCACACTGTGGTCAAACCCTCTCCCCGCCACACTCAGCACCCTCCCTGCTGAAGCCCCAGAGGTTCAGCCGGTCTGTCTTGAGTTCCAGAGACGCAGCAAGCACCTTTCTCTCTCTTCCTCCTCTTCTCCGGGTCCCACCCCAGAAACTGAACTTTCCCTCTTCCCAGGTCCACAGGGTTTACTCCATCCTCAACTCAGTTCTAGTACCTTTTCTCCTGCATTGCAGCTCCATTTAGCCGCAATATAGCTCACTCGAGTATATTAATTTTTCCCCAGTCTGACCTCGACCCAGGTGCTCCCTGGTTGAACTCACTCACTCATTCATCCAGTCCTTTAAGAACCGTTTGGGCTGGGTGCGGTAGCACCTGCCTGTAACCCTAGTCCTCTGGAAGGCTGAGGCAGAAGATAACAAACTCGAGCTCTGCTTGGGCAATTTAGCAAGATCTTGTCTCAGAACAGAAAATAAGAAAGGGCGAGGCTGCACCTCAGTGCAGAGGCCCTGGGCTCCATCCCCAGGACGGGGCGGGAACTGGGGGAGTGGGGTATTTGTTGGGTATCATGTGCTGGGCCCTAGGGGTACAGAGATGAACAGAGACAGACTCTGCCCCCAAAGTTTTCAAAGTCTGGCAGGACAGTTGGGCTCACCGACAATGCAAGCATGACAAATGAGCAGCAGAGACTGTCTGGGGGTGCAATAGGGGGACACGGAGCCCCAGGGGACTTTGGGCTCCATGGTTGTTCTTGGTTGGTACAGATGGGTGGTTGGTAGAGTGGTTCACTGAGACATGAGACAAGGAGAGTGGAGGGAGTAAGGTGTGGGGAAGCTGGTGTGCTCTCTTTGGGGCAGGATGAGTTTAAGGTACTATTGGAGCTGCTCAGTAGGAGTTGTCAACAAATATTCCTTTTAGGCGAAAGAAAAATCTGACCTAGAATTTGAGATTTGAAGATCACTGGCCTCCAGGAGCTGGAAGCATGAACATTTCTAGGGTGCCTTCTGCCACAAGCAATGAGTGATTACACTTTCTGGCATTTGTTATTTCACATTCTGAGTAATCAAGATTTAGGCAGTTCTGGGGTTGGATAAATTGCAGCACAATAATAGTATCAATAAGCCAGGGACTTTTTGTAGTTCGCTCCTGCCATCCTCAGAGTGATGACTTCTACCTCAGACTTGTCCACTCATGGTTGCAAAATGGCTGCCTGCCCTCTCACACTCCATTCCAAGGCAAGAATGAAGCTTTCTTTTTGTGTTTTAACTTTTATCATGGAAGAAATCCTTTATCTCTATCCACCAGACTTGCCCTGGTCTCATTAGCCGTAACTACATTGTTAGGTAAAAGGGTATAAGATTCCAAGTATGTCCTTACCCCCTTTATTGTTTATCTCCTGTGGCCAAGGAGATGCCCACTTTCCCTGGACACAGCACTGTGGAGATTTGAACAAACCTAAGTCAGGTAAGCTAGAAAAAGGTAGGACTTTTTCTCAGCCCTCATCCTATTCTGCCCCTGGCTCGACTGATGGTGTCAACTTGCCTCAAACATAATTCCCCATGGACAGGAGGCTCTCGGCCCCTGAGTCATCTATCTAGGTTCAAGTCGATCGCTGTGTGACCCCCAGAGGTTACTTCACCTCTCTGGGCCTGAGCTTTCTCACCTGTGAAACGAGGACATAGTGGTTCTTGCATTGGAACTTGCTGAGATGATGAAATGACATAATGTATGCAATGCATATAGTAAGCATCCAGCAAAAACTAGCCATTAGTATTTTTGGTGGGGAGGGACCACCCTCTCCTCTGAATTCTCCTGTCCTTTGTTATTAAGGCCTCCTCTCTCTGTATCTGGTTCTTCTCCTGCCCTGTTAGGCCTTCTTTCCTGAGGTCGTCGCCTCTGCCCTTGTGGTTTATTAGGTCTTATTTCATGGCTCTCTCTCTCTCTCTCTCTCTCAGGCAAGGTCTTGCCGCAAACTTCAGGCTGGCCTTGAACTCACTATGTAGCCCAAATTGGCCTTAAACTCTGTGGTCCTCCTGCCTCGGCCTCCTGAGTGCTGGAATTACAGGTGTGCACCACCGCTCTCAGCTTTTGCTCCTTTCTCAAGGCCCCACAAGCTCCTCCTGCGTGTTTCAGGGCCTCCTAGGCTCACCCTGGGGCCTGCCCTAGACTTCTGTCTAGCTCTTCAGATCAGGTGTCCCCAGAGACCCTGCTCTGATGACTTCAGCTTACCAATGTGGAAAATGTCCTAAACAGTATGGAGAAAAAGTAAAATTTGTGCAGGGAGCCAAGGGGAACTAACTCTTAAAGGTCTAGGCCTGGCCTTATGATGCTGCTTGAGTTATTCCTATCTGTTCTTCCTGGGCTGTGAGGATCTCAGGACAGGGACACAGATCACTCATCTCTCGGTCACCTTAATACCTGTATATAGTTAGTACACAGAGAAATTCCCAAGGCATGACTAAGTGGCTCTGCCACTTCCTTTCTAAATGACTTTGCATAAGATGCTTTCCTTTTGCAGACCGGATTTCAAAATGTACCAGGTAAAAGACCAGGGCTCTTCTCAAGGCATGGAGAGATGGGCTGCCTGGCGTGGCCTCTTCAGGGTCTCCGGCAGGCAGGCTGGGAGGGGCTCCCTTGACTCATCTGAGGAGCCGTCTGAGACTCTACCAAGGGGGCATTGGCTATTAACCTCTGCAGCCCCAGATGCCCCCTCTCTGTGTCTTATCCCCTAGCTCTCCAGCTTGGCCAGGGGACACCCATTTCTGCAGGAAACCCTGGGTACCAGCCCTCCTCTAAGGCCTCTGGACAGGCTGTTCTTGTTTACGACCCCCATCCCAGGGGAACAGGATTGCTCACCCTCACATGTGATTTGAGAGGGCTGAGTCTGTGAGTCCTGGAGGAAACTCAAGCCCCGCCAGCCACTTGGCATCGGAATGCTCAGCTGGTCCCCTCTTGGGGCTCATGTGACCGAGGCTCAGCTATAAATATCAGAGGGGCCTCAGACCAAGACAGAATTCGGGTGCCAGGAGGAGTCGGCAAAAAGGATCCGAGCTGGTGTTTTGTGGCGTAGGCAAGAGCCTCGGGTCAGTTGAGAGCGAGGCAGGTGGAGGCAGCAGCCGTACCTGCGGGCAGTATGGATTATAAGTCCAGCCTGATCCAGGATGGGAACCCCATGGAGAACCTGGAGAAGCAGCTGATCTGTCCCATCTGTCTGGAGTTGTTTACGAAGCCGGTGGTCATCTTACCATGCCAGCACAACCTCTGCCGGAAGTGTGCCAACGATATCTTCCAGGTCAGGGGGGACATGGCCGGTTCCCAGGGCCCCAGGTGCTTACGCGGCTTCCCTTCCCTCTCAGCCTGAGATTCCTGTAACCAGGCCTGGCTCTTTCTCTGCCGAGTGGGCCTTAGCAGAGCCCACTGGACTGGGCTGGGGGGTGGGGAGGCAGCTCTGGCTGTCCCGTTCCTTCTCCATGACGCATGTCCCATCCCCACCCTGTCCATGCTCCCCGGTGTCGCTCGCTGTCGAGAGTCAAATGCCTCAAGTGATAAGTGGGGAAGGCAGAGAGCAGAGAGAAACCAGACTCCTGGGCCAGAGCCAGCTCCGTGCTGACAGGGGGCCCAGAGCTTTGGGAGGGGGTGACAGGGAGGCGCTAGGGAGTAGAGGCATCTTCCCTTTGAGGCTATCTGCTCCAGTCTGGGGACAAGAGGGCTCCACCTCCCCGAGAAAGGACTGGATGTCCGGGCTGGGAGGCAGGATCCAAGGTCCCTAGGGGCACAGCACACAATCTCCTTTCACTGCCCCCCTCTGGGTGTGTGAGCCCAGCTTGCTCTCCTCATTGGGGCCATCTCACAAGGAAATAAACTGAGGCAGAGAGAAACCAGGTTGCCCGCTCAGTCAATCGTAGAATGAATGTGACTTGAACAGAAGGTCTGCTGCCCACCGAACTGGCTTATTGTTGACTGCTTTTCAGGTGCTCCAAGACGGGGAGCTCAGGGCCTTTGATGTGATAGCCCTGGTTGGGGTAACAGGGCAAGGAGGAAAGGAC
This sequence comes from Hydrochoerus hydrochaeris, assembly GCA_004027455.1. Taxonomy (NCBI): domain Eukaryota; kingdom Metazoa; phylum Chordata; class Mammalia; order Rodentia; family Hydrochaeridae; genus Hydrochoerus; species Hydrochoerus hydrochaeris. The sequence continues at coordinate 334,814 of PVLA01001104.1, read as the reverse complement.
TAGGAAGGGAAGGAACTGAGGAGGGAGCACAGGCCTCACTCTGCCTTGACCTCATGCAGGCCGCAAATCCCTACTGGACCACCCGGGGCGGCTCAGTGTCCATGTCCGGGGGCCGCTTCCGCTGCCCCTCTTGCCGACATGAAGTGATCATGGATCGTCATGGGGTATACGGGCTGCAGAGGAACCTGTTGGTGGAGAATATCATTGACATCTACAAGCAGGAGTGTTCCAGGTCAGTGTGCAGCTGCGGGACTTCTCTTCCTCCCCAACTGGACTCCTAGGCCCCTTTGGCCTCTCGTCTGCCCAGGACCTGGTCCCAAAAGCCATTGCCCTCCTCTCCAGGAAAGGCCAGTGACCCGGAGCCCTCAGCCCTGCTGTACTGGGGCAGAGACCCAGAGGTCAGGCTGCTCTTCTTGGGAGACACTGGTAGATTTGAGAGAGAGAGGGGTCTGGGGCCAGCCAAGTGGCCCTGGTCAGCAGAGGCAGCATCTAGTGAAAATGCAGTTGGGTTGTTTCCAAGGTCAGCCAGAGTGGCCTGTGTGTGGGCAACACCATGAGGGACACTGAGGGTGCTTCATCTAGGGGCCTCACAGCAACCCCGTGGATCAAGCAAGACTTTTATTATCCCAGTTCATGGAAGTAGAGGTTTTGGCAGTTGATCGGGTCTATCTCACTCTAAGTCTCCCTTTACTGAAAGAGCAGAATTTGTGAGTGCTGGGGATTGCGCTGTGTTGGGCCTCAAACGGGGGAGAAAAAGGGAAAGATTTTTTACAGAAAAGAACATTCTGGCTGAGGATGCAGCTCAGGGGAAAACACAGTCTTAGCACCACAGAAACAAAGCTCAGACCCCTGGGCTGCTGCCTTAAGGCTTTTATGGTCCGAAACCTTCCCCAGGCAGCTGGGTTCAAGCAGTGCCCTGCACCAGGAGAGTGACCCACCAGGCCCATGGAGTTAAACCCCTGGCCTGGACCACATTGTGGGATGTTCTTCCTCTGTTACTACGGCATCTGAGGCTCTTGGATCAGCCTCTGGGAATTCATTGCTCTTGCTGCGAAAGGCAACCGATAGTAAGATCTGTTTTGGTAGCTGTCAAATAGGGTGTTTATGGGAAATGTTACAAATATGACATGCAGTATTCACTGAGCACCTACTGAACTCCACACTGTACTGAGTATTTTCCATGCATTTTCCCTATCCTCACAGTAGATTGTAAACATTCTTACCTACACGTTTCCATGAGGAAATTTAGAGGCTCAGAGAGGGCCAGAGGGTTGTCTAAGGCTGCACAGATAATAAGTGCTAACACATTATCTGAGAGAGAGAAAGTGTCCGTGGTGAATATGCTTAACTGCTGTGCTAGACTGCTTCACACATTGGTCATTACAATAACAACACAATCCACGCAGCACCAAACATTCTCCCTCCCCCGTTGACCTTGGAAAAGTGTGTTGTGCTTGAACTCTTCCAGGCCTTTTCACATAGCTGAATGACAATGATTGCTGCCTTTATTGTGCCATAAATAAAATATGGGGTCATATTCTTTACAGACACCTTCTGCCGAGCTCTTGGAAAAACCACAAAATGAACAGGGGGCAGAACAGTTGGGTTTGAACCCGGGGACTTCAGGAGGGTGGGCATCTGGGGAGTGAAGTGGGTTTGTGAACAATATAAGAATCCAAGCAGCCTAATTGATAAATTTGGAATTTTATTAGCTGAGCTCAAGACCACTCACATATGGACCCCTGTTTCAGAGTCCCACTGAAAGTTACAGAGCTTTTTTTAAAACAGAAAACCACAAAAAGACATCCTGTTGGAAAAAATTTAGCTAGAATTGTACATTAATTTTTGGTTGACACCTGTATCCCACTTCTTTGTTGAGCAGGTTAATTTTTCTGTTGTGGGTACAGTTCATTTTGCTTTTCTTATGGGATTGTACTCTAGGTAATTTTTCATACTCCTGGGTCAAATACAGGGCACTAGTTAAATGCAGGGCTCAAGATGGTGTCAGTTATGCTAAGCTACAACAGGGTGGGGGTAGGCACAGGGAGTGGACCCTTGGGATCTTGCCTCACCTCTGCACAGTGCCACCCCAGGGTTCCCTGCCCAAGGTGTGGAGGTGAATGACAAGGTGACACCCTGCCAGCATAGAGACGCTGGGCTCAGAGATGTAAAACGAGCAGTCTAGCAAAGGGCTCATTTCAGAACAGGGGAAAGGAAGCCTGGAATCTGTTGGGAGGTGAGGGACTGATGCCAAAGGGGCACAGTGACTGTTTGACGTTTGTGAGATGCCCGTGATGTTAGGGGCTGGGGATCAGAGCTGGTGTCGATATAGGGGAAAAAATCTAACTTCCAACCTGCTAGATGTCGGATGTACTGAATTTGTGTTCCCCAAAGTCAAAGTATAAATTCTAAGGAACAACTGAGATTAAGAGTAGGAAAACTTATTGGAAAACAGGAGTAGCTCCTGAGAGACAGGAGAGGTCCTGAGTGGGTTGCCAACAAACCCTCTTCTCTGAGAAGGTTTCATAGAGCAAAGTCATGAGGTGGGTATAACGTGGGCCAAAGCAAGATTACAAGTATGGCTGCTTGGTTGATATTGATCCAGTGGTGGCAAGGGCATATAGATGACGTCCTAATCTTGGTCAATAATCTATAGTTTTAGCCTTGTTTTTAGTCTTAGTCTTACTGACTTTAGCCTTAGTCTTAGTGGGTGGGAAAGGATGGCCCATCCATAATGAGATAACAAGATGTATAGAAAATCTCAAAAGGGGTGGGACCAACAATCTGAAGTTTCCATTTATCCCTCAGGGGAGTATACAAACCTAGTCATTGTGATTTTAATCTTCAGGTGTGCCTCCAGCCACAGTTTATTTTATATTATTTATTTTGCTTTAGAGAGGGTCTTGTGATGCGGTTCAGGCTGCCTGGAACTCACATTAATCTTCCTGCCTCAGCCTCCCAGGTGCTGCGATTATAGGTGTGCACCACCATGGCAAGCTCAGCCACAGTTTTGATGTGTTCTTATCTTCTGCTTCTCGAGGGCCTATCCCAGTCTGAGTGCCTAGAATATGTCTACCTAACTTAGCTGTCTGTAATAGTGTAGGCTGAAAGAGTGTTTGTTTCGCTGGAGTTCCAGAAATCCGCATAGGTTGGGAAATGACCACTTCCCTGAGGGAAATGACCACTGGCCTGGGAGATGCACACAGGATGTGCCAGATGCCTGAAGTGGAGAAAGCCATACATAGAGAAAGGCCTTCTAGGGATGTGTGTTAGTGAGAATAGAAATACACAGAACAAGAAAGCGATTGCTCTCACCTGTTAGATCCAATGTTTTCTAAAATAAAAGTGCCAAGAGCTGGAAATGAAAAAAAAAAAAAAAACAATGTATTAGAGAACAAGAAAGGAGGAGGGGCCAGAGATTTAGTTCAGCAGCGCTGTGCATGCCTGGCAAGCATGAGGTCTCGAGTTTGATTCCTGGTACCAAACAAAATAAAAAAACGAAAAGAATAAAGCTTTCAAAGAAAGAAGGAGTGTGTGCTGTGCAGAGAACTTCTGGGTGAGGAGTTAAGGCCTATCCTGAGCCACTGGACCACCCTGGGCCACCCACTTGTAGTTGTGTCACTGGAGCACAGACACTAACTCCTCCGAGCCTTGGAGACACCCCAGGACATGTTTAACTGGTTTACTCTTTCTACCTGTACTTAATTACCAACTCCTTCATGAAAGAACTGTACACTGTAGACTCAGGAGTGAAGAAAATAGGCAACTTTCCCTGCCCAGATGGAAAGGTACAGTCTGGTGAATTAAATATAGAATTCAGTGAGGCCATCAGTATAAACTGCTTAGCTCAGAGCCCAGCCTGTACCAACTAAGCTATGGGGACTATAATTAGAGCGAAGGACCTCTAATCTCCCCTGCCCTGGCTCGCTGTATGACCTTGGGCAAGTCAGTTCATTTTCCAGAAGTCCCATTTCCTGCCCTCAAAAACATTGCCAGGTCTGAAACTCTATGCCCTGTCCCAAGTCTTTTGTGCTGACAGAGGCTCTGGCCAACTCCAGCCCTGGGATTTGAGTCCCAGGATGTAGGAATAGGTTTGGTGGGTATCACTGGCTTCTGTGGTCCTGGGTCCCTAGAAGATGAAAAGTTTAGGAGAGCAGTCAGCCACTGAAGGCTCAGGGAATACACCTGGAGTGGCCTCCTGTGATTGGAGCCAGAGAAAGAGACAGGAACTCTGGAGTCCTTCCCCAACTTGTGACTGTCCTCTCTCCGCCACAGTCGGCCCCTGCAGAAGGGCAGACACCCAATGTGCAAGGAGCATGAAGATGAGAGAATCAACATCTACTGCCTCACGTGCGAGGTGCCCACGTGCTCCATGTGCAAAGTGTTTGGGGCTCACCAGGCCTGCGAGGTAGCCCCGCTCCAGAGTGTCTTCCAGGGACAGAAGGTACAGGCTCCAGCCCCTGCTTCCCTCAGTGATCCCCAGGAGTGGATTTGATCCCCTGTGATCTGCTGAGCCACCCTTTCAGGAATAGTCCCTCTGGAGGGACTTCCCAGGTCAAGGGACAGCAGCCCTTGCCTTCTTTGCGGGGAGGTAGCTGAGCTCATGGGTTATACTTAGAGCCACTTGAGAGCTCCTGGGTGTGGCCAAGGGGAGAGGTCCGACTCTGGGGCCAGGCCACCGGGCTCTCTCAGGCCACGGCTTCTCCATCCTGAGTGTCTGGGCCCCAGATACCTCTTGAGCCTCTCACTTCTCCCAGACTTTAAATTCCCCTGGAGTGGAAAATAACTTAGAGCCCCCTCCCTGGACCACCAGCTTGTCCAGGCAGCAAGCGGTGGCCCCCTTTCTGTATTCTTCCCCATCCCCCACCATCTCTGTCTTGTAGAACTTTCCAACTCTATTTCTTTTCTCCACAACTAGCCTGTCTTCTCCTAGTACCTGTGTATTTTGAGCAGTTTGCCCTGGGGGCTTCATCTGAAAAATAAAGGCGATAGAGCTGGGTGTGGTGGCCTTGTAATTCCAGCACAAGAATCACCATGAGTTTGAGGTCAGCCTGGGCTACATAGTGAGTTCAAGCCCAGTCTGCATTACATAGCAAGTCCCTGTCTCCAAAGATCTAAATAAATAAATAAATAAATAAACAAATAAATAAATGATACAGTGCTATTATACTATTCTCTGTTCTGGACCTGAGCTGTGCCTCAGAAAGAGGAATCATACCCTACTTTCTAGAAGAGAGGACTCCTAGGCTGCCATGCTTATGCCATGTCCAAGCAGGCAGGTCCTTATGCTATTTCTATCTCTCCTCTTTTGCCTCCTCCCTTCATCTAGACTGAGTTGAGTAACTGTATCTCCATGCTGGTGGCAGGGAATGACCGCATGCAGACCATCATCACTCAGCTGGAGGACTCCAGTCGAGTTACCAAGGTAAGGGGACAGAATGGCAATGCTTGGGAATTTGAAGTCCCCCAGTGTAAATGGTCTCTGGCGAAAGCTCACCCATGGGTTGAATAAAGGTTGGGACAGGAGTCTGGGGTGACCAACAGGGTGGTAAGAGCGGGACTAATCCACCATCCTCAATCCCTGCTCAAAGTGCTGAGGATTGAGCATGGCCAAGACAGACCTGGCCGCTGACCTCAGGGAGTATATTTTCCTGCCAGTTATTCACAGCACAAATGATTTTTAGAACACTATTCTCCAGGGGGCTTTAGACCAGGGCTTCTCAAGTTTTAAAAGCACACACGTCACCCTGAAAACTCAGGTTCTGGTTCAGTAGGTTTGGAATGAAACATGTGATTCTGCATTTCTAGCACATTCCCAGTGGTTGCCCTGGCTGTCAGGGCTATAGGCTATATATACTTGGAGTCCTAGGCTGCAGAAGATAGAAGGATACAGCACCCAGGATCGCCCCAGAGTGGCCCTGGTCTGCGAGGGGCTACTGTCATACCCATGTGACACAGAAGGCAGTTAAGATATATATCAGTGTTGGAGAGCGGGGAGCTTTGTCCAGATGGGCTGCAGGGGGTCACTGTCTTCCCATCTCCCCTGGGACCAAGTAATGCTGATTCCAGCCTCAGTCTTAACTTTGAGAGAAGCGCTTGACTGGGACACTGGAAGGGGTCACACCATGTGACCTGAGAGTCTCCATCTGTTCCCCATGACACCAGCCTCCGAGTGTGACAGAGCAGCTGTGAGACTTTACAGGTGCAATCCTCCTGATAGCTTACCTTCTGCCTTCTGTCAGATGGGCTTGAGGTTGCTGGCTCCTGCGGACACACTTGTCCTGGGAAGGAAGGTGACTGTAGGGCTTCTCTCCTCAGGAGAACAGTCACCAGGTAAAGGAAGAGCTGAGCCAGAAGTTTGACACTCTGTATGCCATTCTGGATGAGAAGAAAAGTGAGCTGCTTCAGAGGATCACGCAGGAGCAGGAAGAGAAGCTGAGCTTCATCGAGGCCCTCACCCAGCAGTACCGGGAGCAGCTGGACAAGTCCACCAAGCTGGTGGAGACAGCCATCCAGTCCCTGGATGAGCCTGGCGGGGCCACCTTCCTCTTGGTAAGCAGGACTTAGAGTCCAGGCAGGCTCCCGTTGTGCTCCCTGGCTGACCACTCATGGCTCCTTGGACAAGTCCTTTAAATCTGTGAGCCTAAGTTTTCTCATCTGGAAAGCAGGCAGTTACAGTCCCTGCCTTCCTCCTACTCATTTATGAGGTTCAAACAAGAGGATGCCTGTGAAACTGTGGAAGCTGCAAAATGCAGCATCCTACATGGAAACCATTAGTTGAGCATGGATAACCTTGAGAATCTGGCTTCCTGCTAGGACAATTGGAGAGTCCTGGGCGCTGACCTATGCAGGCCATGACAGAGAGGGAAAAATATCCAAGTTCTGTTCAGAGTAGGGCAGGGAGTAGGTCACAGCCAAGCTAGTAATGACATCCAGTGACCATCTGGAATACTCAATGGGGGGGATTTAGCTCAGTGGCATAAGCACCTGCCTGGCAAGCATGAAGTTATGAGTTTGATCCCTGGTACCAAAAAAACAAAAACAAAAACAAAAACAAAAAACTGGAAGTGTTTCTGGAATACTCAGTTGCTGGTTTTGCATGGTTCCTGGGGTCACCTCTTATGCACTCCTGACTCTGTCTTTTCTCTCCTCCCACAGAGTGCCAAGCAACTCATCCAAAGGTCAGTGTCTTCCCTGGGGCTATGACCTAAGCTCTCAATTCTTGCAGGGCCTCTGGTGAATGTCCAGAGAGACCCTATGCAACAGGTCTTGGGGGCTCCCCTGGGCCGGCCTCCCTGGCCTTTGCATTCCCCACTTCCTTGGTCCATCCATTCTGCTTGGGACTGAACAGAAAATGCCACCCTAGGGTGGGGGCTCTCACTGCAAGGCTGGGTATGAGCCTTACATGGTGCAGGTGGACTGGACTAAGACACCCCTCCCTGAGTCCCTCTGAGCCCTGGGATCTCACTGTACCCCCCTCTCTCCCCTCCAGCATCGTGGAGGCTTCCAAGGGCTGCCAGCTGGGGAAGACAGAACAGGGCTTTGAAAACATGGACTACTTTACTTTGGACTTAGAGCACATAGCGGATGCCCTGAGGGCCATCGACTTTGGGATAGGTAAGGGACGTGGTGGTATCACTTGTCTGTTTACCTGTTGACCCCTGAAAGCCAGTGTCCCTCCCACTGAGCCCTGTGGGTAGGCAGATCCACCAACAGAGATCCCAACTGTCCAGCCAAATGCACCAGCCGACTTCTAGATGAGAGCCCAGCCTGGCACCTCATGCGGAACTGTCACTCAGTAAATTAAGCATGGATCCGATGCTCATGGCATCTGCAATCAGACAGCCCTGAGTTTCGATTCTGATTCTGCCATTTGTGTCATATCTACGCAGCCTTTGGCAAGCTCCTCTCTGCCTCCTTGAACTTAGTTTTTGAATTTTAAAACTTAGGTTGAAAGTGGACCTTCTAAGGACGAGCTTTCCTGGTGCTATTGCAACAGATCAGATGCGGATGCAGAAGGGTTTTGGGGGTTTGACATAGTATAGAGGTTATTGCCTAAAGTCAATCTTGGTTTCAGTATTAATGCTGTCACCTATGATACTCATGCATGTTCATTATTTATATTATATCCTCTTTCTGTTTATAATTATTCTTCTATAGAGTGCCTTTGGCCACTGTCACCATAATGATAAGTAGGAAGAATGAGAAAACTGGATGATAAGTAAAGATATTAGTACACTGAAGTTCACATAGCTGAAAGGTAGCTATTTGGCAATAGAGAAAGAGAGCTGAATTTTCACTATGTAGTCCAGGCTTGAACTCTTAGCAATCCTTCTGCTTCAACCAATCTAGTGTGGGGATTACAGCATGCACTAGCACGCCCAGTTTGGGCAGGCTGACTGTTGCCCTGGTGTAAGAGTCAGTGCTCTGGTGTACAGTGGAGAGTGGGAGGGAGAGAGAGAGGAAGTGCAGGCATTAGAAGGAATTGTAAACACACTGGTATGGAGAGAAATTTCTTAGCAACCTCCCCCAACCCCCATAGATCTCCACCATACCTTCAGGATTTTGTATTAAATGTATTTTCAGAGTCAGGTGTGGTAGTGAATACCCATAACCCTAGCATTCTGGGAAGTTGGGGCAGGAGAATCACAAATTTGAATTCAGCCTCAGCAACTTAGTGACTTAGTGAAACCCTGTCTCAAAGTAAAACTTAAAAAAGCTCAATGCAGTGGTCTTGGGTTCAATTCCCAGTATATAAAAACATACATATATACATATGTACATACATACTTACATACATCCCCAGGGCCAAAAACAGAATCTATTCTCAGAGGCCCAGATTTATCTCATTCATGAGTAGGGACAAAATATATCCCAAAGGTAAGGCACCAGTGGACTTGGGTCCATCCCTGATTGATTATCTGCTCCATGGCTACTATCTTAGTTACTTTTCTTGTTGCTAAGACAAAATACCCAACACTCAAAGTTAAAGCAGGCTACTCATGAGTGCCTGCTCACAGATTGTAGAGGTTTCAGTACACAGTCGGCTGGCTCCAAGGCATCGAAGAGAAAAACCAGTTCATGGAGACAGAAGACAGCAGAAGCAAGCAAACAACCTCTTTGTGTCTCTTGTATTTGATCCAGTCTGAGTAGCACTCACATCCTTAGTCGTAGCATTGCACCATAAATCAACCACCTCTGAAAAAGCCCCACCTATGACCACATGAGGCTTTTGGAGGGACATCTAGACACAAGTTTAACAGCTACCCTAATAGACTAAGAGTCAAAAGCAGGCCCCACTGTGTGACTATCAGAGTGAAGACCTGCACTGCCCTTGATGATCAGCCTGAGCTTCAGTTTCCTCAGAGGTAAAATAGAGAGAATAGCAACAACAACCATTTATCGAGTCCATTTGTCAGACTTTCCATATCTTAGGTACAAATTCTTAATATAAATTCTATCATGTAATACAGCTTTGTGAGATAGGTTTCTATTTCCATGCTGAGGTTGAGAAAACTAAAGCTTAGAGAGGCTAAGTGACTGGTTCAAGGCCACGCAGCTATTAAGCAGCCCACATAGATCTCATGGAGGATCACTGAAATAACGAGATTGATGAATTTCTATGAGAACATATGTCCATAGCACTTAGCACAATACTGACCACGTAGTAAGCACCCAGAGCAGGCACTCATGAGTAGGAATCGTGACAATGATTAAACAACCACAGCAAAACTCCCTGGGTTGTGTATGGATCTCAGGTACTTGGTTGGAATTTTGGCTGTCACATCAGAGGCATTTTGGAGACACTCTTGACAAATTCTCCATGAAATCCTCTGAGGGCCCCAGAGGATTAAGGTGGTGGTGTGGGCAAAGGTGGCAGGAAGGATGAGTTCCCCTTTAAGAGAGCTCGAAGTTGACAGCCCAGGAGGAGAGAGTGAGGACACAGGTTGCAGCTCTATCACTGTCCCTCCGGTGCTCAGCTTCAGAGAGCTCCAGAGCAGAGATAGCCCAGAAACGGCCCAAGCATGTTCCCTCCTGACTGTAGAATGACAAGGGGACAGGTGCTGATCATGCAGGTTTCCAAGGCTGAGCATCTCCCTTCAAGAGAGGGACTCTGATCCCTGGGAGTGAACAGTCTGTCCTGTTCTCCCCGGGTGATTCCTGTCTGTCCCTATGCTATGTGAGCTTCCTCCAGGCTCCAGGGCCACAGGTTGAGCCGTAATAAAAGGCTGCTGTAGTGAAGCAAAGGACTCCTAGAAGGAAGAGGCAGGGGCACCGCAGTACAGCCTGGCACCTCTCGTTGCCCGTTTGATCCTGACTTTGCATAGGGACAAATATTCCCCGCAAGCCCAGCCCTTTTCCAGTAGCTGCTCTGAGAAGCCAGCCCTAACACATCTGGTCTTTGTCACAGAGGAGAACGAGGAAGAGTTTATCGAAGAGGAAGAAGTTGAGGAAGAGGAGGTGTCCACAGGAGAGAAAGCAGAAGGTGAGAAATCTATCTACTTCCATTCATCTTCTCCCTCCCTCTCTTCCTCCTTTCTTTTCTCTTCCTTCCTTCACTTCTTTCTTCTGCAACATGAAGCACTCACCGTGTCAAAGCACTGTGCTATTCCCAGTGAGAGCTTAAACCTTTTAAAGGTAAAAACTCATTATTTTGACCTTTAAATAAATTAACAACAAAAACACCAAACCATTCATGCTAAAAAGCTCCCATTTTCTATCTAAAGACACTTCTGAATGATAAGCAGTACACTACAAAAAGGGAAAAGACACCAGGCTCAGGGGCTGGACTGAGCCCACCCATTCATTGCTAACATTTTAAAATTAGGAAATTATTTTTTTTGTTACAGAAGAGTATAAATGTTTATTTTCTGTATGCTTTACTTTCCTATCCTGTTTTTACAATACAGAAAAGAGTATTCTTTGAATAGCTCTAGTAAATATAAATATAATCATTCTATCTTGGGATGTAAATAGAGCTAAAGGAAATTATTCTTTAAGGATTGAAACAAAAGGAGATTTCAATGCTAGGAATCTGCACTTCCACTCCTGCTAGAAATTTGGAAAAAGCAAATGATGCTGGACTTGAACTTCCCCTCAGTCCCAAAGAGGCAGCTCTGGGCAAGACTGTCCCCTTTAAATGGGACATGGGGTCTTGCCTGGCCTCACTACCCACCACAGGCAATCCTGCCTCATTCATGTTGTCTGCTGGTCCTGAAGGCATCTGACATTGCCACCCTGGCAGAGACTGGTTAAGAGCCTGGCTCCTGAGTCACAGATCTACCCCAAATAAGTGTGTGATCCTGAGCAGTTCTTGACTTCTTTCAGTCTCGGGCTACTCATTTGGTCCGGGGAGTAAAACACTTGTTAGCATTTGTCATTGTTTCCTGCAGTATTGGAGATTAAACCTAGGACATCACACATGCTAGACAAATCCTTCTCCACTGAGCAACCTCCCCAGCAAGTTGCCCAGACTGGTCTTAAACTAGTGATCCCACTTCTTCAGCTTCATTCAATTAGCTGGAATTATAGGCATGCATCACCATTCTTGGTTGTTAATGTTGTTATTTTTTGAGCAAGTTTGTGGAACTAAGTTCCAGCTCAGTGGAAAAATATAGTCTGTGGAGCTTTGAATAAAATGTGGAGTCCATAGTGTTTTGGCAGCCAAATTCTATTTTGGTTTTAAAAGGGAAAGACCAGGCAGGAAATGCAGTTTGATGGTCTTACCTGTCACTGTAGTGTAGTAAGCCTGCACCTTCCTGAGTCCCTGTCTGATCATGTACCTCTGTGTCTTTTTATTTCAGGATACCAGTAAAGGAGCCGGATGAGTGAGAGACCCTCTGGATGCAGAGACTGGGGGGATGGGCCCAGGGTGGGAGGGACGGGGCCCCTGGAGGGGGCAATGGGGAATTGTGTCTCCTCTGCTCAGAGAGCAGGGACTAGAATAGGAACCCCACCGCTGTGTCCAGCAGTCACTGAATCAGGATTGGAAATGTGCTTGAAACAGTCACACAGGACACTTTTCTACCTTGGTGCAAAACGAAATATTTTGTACGTTTTTAAAATGTGATTTTTGTATATATTTGTCTATGTGTGCCAATTTGGTGCTTTTTGTAAAGGGACTTTTGTATGATAATGTTTGGTCACTGTGGACTGGCTATTGTGAGAGAGGGGAAGAAGGCCAGCTCGATAGAGCTACCTGCTTTCTTTCCTTGGTGGGAAGGCTGGGTCATACTCATGGGCCTAGAAGGAGATAATGTACTGTATTTCAGTGCCCATCCCTGATGCGGGGGAACTGAGTTTGTTCTGTGTTGTTTTATTCTTTTTTATTTTTTTGGTACTGGGAATATAAACTCAGGACCTTGTGCTTGCCAGGCAGGCGCTGTGCCACTGAGCTACATCCCCAGTCCTATATGTTGTTTTAATAAATGCACAGTGTGCTCTTTTTCTGTTATTACAAATGAGCTGAGGTTTCTTTCATCCTGTTTTTTCGGGAGGTGAGAGTTGAGCGCGGATGAACAGGTCTGACAGGTAAAAGATGTGGGCAAGGCTGGGCATATCCCTCCAAAGGAGAGCTTTCCACCAGCATTTCCAGCACACTTGCCTTGGAAATCTGGCCCTGACGTGATCCTCACCAAACAGGTTCAATGCTTGCTGCTCTGGTTCTCCAGAAAACAGGCCTGAGGCAAAGTCTGAGTGCTTCACCGCTGTCCGTCTTCACTTCTGGGAGGTTTCCTAAGGCTAACTCAGACCTTAACTCTGAATTTCTGATTTTTTTTTTTTTTTTTTATCGGTACTGGAGATCGAACTCATGACTGCGTGCTTGCAAGGCAGGCGCTTATGCCGCTGAGCTATATCCCCAGCCCCTTAACTCTGAATTTCAAGGAATCAGAATTTCTTCTCATTTCTAGTCCCTCTTTAGTGTTTTGTTTCAATTTTTAAAAACTTATGTAGCACTCACACAGGTACACAAAACAAAGTAGAGTTTTAATAAATGAAGCCCTCTGCCACTACGACTCGGGCCAAGAGAAAGACCACAAGACTGCTCCAGCCCTCGGAGCCGTCCTCCTGCTTTTGGGAAGCCCTGTCTTTTTTGACAATCACGCACTGGCTTTCCTTTACAGCTTTTCTTATTAAACTCCGAAAGACAGAGGCTCGCACTCCCGTAAATCACAAGCATCATAACCTGCGCTCGTACCTCTGCAGGTTAATGATTGCATGGAAAGCAGGCATTTCTGGTCCACGGCTGTTGCCACTTATCAGGCCAGCCAGAGCTCTGTGGTCGGTTTGTCTAAGTTCTAGGAGGATATCTGTTCACTGCAGATAAAAGGGTTCCTCTGCCACACAAAGGGCTCTTCCTGTCCTTTCAAACCTAAGGCTGATTTGCAGGATTATTTTGCTTTGTTTTCTGGTGTGGGGAGTTGAACCCCTGGCCTAATGAATGCTGGGCAAGCACTCTACCACTGGGACACATCCCCAGCCCACGTGAAGGGTGCATGATCAGTAACTTTCCTTTAAGATCTTACTGTAGGGCTGGGGATTTAGCTCAGTGGCATAAGCACCTGCCTTGTAAGCATATAGTTGTGAGTTGAAAATCCCCGGTACCAAAAAAACAACAAAAAAGATCTTACTGTAAGATGAAAACTGGCTTTGAGGGGGTTCCTCTTCTTCCAATGAGTCTTAAATACAGTTCCACAGGTTGCTGTATCAGAATCACCAGGGAAGGTTTAATTTTCCCTAAACCTTTAATTCTGGGAAATTTTTTACATATTGAAAAATAGAATACAACAGCATACCCACGAGTCCTTCGCTCAGCTTCATCAGGTACTGACAGACAATTCTGTTTCTTCTATTCCATTACCCATTGCCCTCACTGGGAAGACTTAAAAGCAAGTCTTAGATACCTTTTTATCCTTCCATGCTTTAGATAATGATTCTTTAAAGAATCATAAGTATGTATTTATTATTTATTTATTTATTGCGACAGGGTCTCACTATGCGTTCCAAGCTGGCCTTGGGCTCACTTTGTAGCCCAGGCTAGTGTTGAACTTGCAACAATCCACCTGCCTCAGCCTCCCGAGTGCTGGGATTACAGGAGTGTGCCACCAGGCCTGGCTATAACTTTTAATTTAAAAAAATTTAAGAAAAATCATAACCTATAATCTATACCATAAAAACGAATAATTCTACAATAGCATCAAACAGAGGATCTTAAAATACAAATTCCATGCCCTATCCCAGACCTGGTGAACCAGACTTTGGTTTGGAATGTCAGAACCTGTGTGGATTTGTTTTGGTTTATTTGTTTGTTTTTTGGGTACTGGGAATTGAACTCATGACCTTGCATTTGATGGACAGGTTTGTGTGCCTGTGTTTGTTTTTGAGATAGGATATCCCTAAATTGCCAGAGTTGGCCTGAAACTTGCAATCTTCCTGCCTCAGCCTCCCTAGAACCTAGGATTACAGGCATGTACTACCACACTTGGCAGAATCTATGATATTTAAATGGAATTCCTCAAGTACTGTTGAGGTTTGGGAGCTGCAAGGTCATTCTGCATAGGACCTTCTGGGCATCTCTGAAAGTACAGGTGAACCTAGTAAAGTTCTCAGTGTATCAAAGTTTTGATTAATGAACCTTTTTGTTAATTGAGCTATTACAAATCAATTAAAATGCATTTTGAGGATACAGGGAAAAAAACAACCTCAACTCAGTTTTTCCCATTATACTTTCATAACAGGCTTCTGACCCCAGGTATATAAACTGAGCAAACAATTCTGTAGTAGACACTCACTGGATGCCCTCCAATTCAACTCAACTTGGAGCAGGAAAATGCTAACTCACATTTACTGGTATATTAGAAAAGATATTACAAAGGATACAGATGAAGCAATGGGCAGGGCAAGGCATGCAGGCAGGCGTTCCCAGCTTTCTTACTTTTGGGCACGTCAGCCTCTGGAAGCCTCTGTGTGTTTGGCTATTCTGTTCTTTTGAACTTTTAAGGAGACTTCACTGCAAAAAACATGATGAAAGCATGGACAACCATGTAGAAGTGTGATGGGCCACAGGAGGTGTGACCTAGTGCAAACAGACTGGATGGGGAAACTCAGCAAGGCCTGTCTGTTCAGATTCCTCTTGGCCTCTGAGATGTAGCATTTCTTCTTCCCAGGTACAGCCAGGACCCCTCTGGAGTAAAGTGGAGTGCAGTCAGAGAATTTGTTTTTGGGCAGTTCCTGCAGAGAAAGGGGGGTGGTTGGAGTTTGTTTGACCAACTTTTTTTTTAATTTTTTTTTTTTGGTACTGGGGATCGAACTCGCGACCTCACACTTGCTAGGCAGGTGCTTAAGCCACTGGGCTAAATCCCCAGCCTCCTCTTTGACCAACTTTAAGGAAGAGAAATTCTGGATTTTATAGTTTGCCTTTTGGAGGGAGTTATGAGCCAGGAATAGTGGATAAAAACCAAATGGAATATTACCATATATGGTTGGTAGTATTGATTTAAGGAAATCTACTGTAGAAGCTTTGTGTGTGTGTATGTGTGTGTGTGTAAAGGCTTTTATAAAATGAATATATGTAGCAGGATCCAACTTGTATATTTACGTTTATTAAGAATTTATGGGGCCGGGGATGTAGCTCAGCTGTGCAGTCCTTGCCCTGGCAATCAGGAAGGCAGGAGTTCAATCCCTAGTACCAAAAAAACAAATACAAAAACAAAACAAAACAACAACAGGGTTTACAAAATCTGGACATGGTAGTGCACACCTGTAATCCCAGCACTCAGGAGGCTGAGGCAGGAAGATTTCTGCAAGTTTGAGGCCAGCCTGGTCTACAAAGTGAAGTCATAGCAAGACCCTGCCTCAAAAAGACCAGAAAAAAAAATTTTTTTTTTTACAATGTGCTTTGTATTTAAAGGAGCAGAGATTTATAAGGACACATTGTTTATAAGGCATGTTTTGACCTCAGACAGTTATAGGAACCTGAACATAGGCACTTTAAAACTGCAAACTCACCAGGTATGGTTGCACATGCCTGTAATCCCAGCACTCTGGAGGCTGAGGCAGGAAGATTGCCTTGAGTTCAAGGTCAGCCTGAACTACCTAGAAAGACCCTATCTCCAAACACACACACACACACACACACACACACACACACACACGTACATGAACATGCATACATACACACACATATAAACTACAACCTATATCTTCAATCACTCAGCAGAAATTGCCAAGAATAGCACCTGCCTCACTGTCATATAATTAAGTGAGCAAACTTATAGTCTTCTATTTATCTCAGTCTAATTTGTGAGTATTTAATTACGTGCCCTGTAAATACTCAGAGCTGAACTAAAATTTGACGAGTACCCAAGTCATCTCTGCTGTCAGGGAAGACAGCTGACTACTTGTAGAGATCCCTTTCCTGTCCTCATCCCAGTCCAGGAAGTTTATATTTATAATCCTATGGAGAAGTTATTGGAATTCTGTGAGTTAATTCCAATCTACCACCTCCGGTGCAACCTAAGGTGAAAATAATGACTCTAAGACACATATATAGTTGTGGGGAACCAAAGGAGGTCCTAAGTCCAGCCAAGATGGTGGCTCACTGGAACAAAGGCTATGACCCAGGACCAACCCAGGCTGTGCTAACTCTCCACAAGGGCAGTGGCTAGGGGGTGAGTGACAGTGAGAGTGGCCAGAAATATGTGACTGCTGTGAACTGGGCTAGGTAGAAGGCTGATAGTTCACCTATGCAATATGCAGAGTTTAAGAAATGCAGAGTAATCTGCATGACATAACTGAGGTAGTATCTAATATTTTGGGGTCCGAGCTTCAGCTCTGATGTACGATCCTTTTTTGCCCTAGAAAGTCATAGTCATTCTCGGGGCTTGATCCCACCTGACAGCGTGAAGCACAGCTCTTCATCCCACCCACTTCAATCATGTTTTTCTGGGAGTCACTGTTTACTTCAGAGATCACACATCAGCCTCTCAGCCAGCCCAATTTCCATTGCCGAAAGCTAATTGAAGGGACAAAGAAATAGTCTAGCCAGCTCTGTACATATTGATACATGGAGATAGGGCCAAGTTTATCCAAAATGAAGATAAATGCTCTTTCAAGGGGAGTCTTCTGGGTGGTTCCCAGAAGACAACTTCTAGTCTGAGATGACATGCAAGAATTTCCAAAAAGAAACCGGGAGTGCGGTGGCTCACGCCTCTAATCCCAGCACTCAGGAGGCTGAGGCAGGAGGATTGCTGTGAGTTCGAGACCAGCCTAGACTACAAAGTGAGCTCAAGGCCAGCCTGAACTGCATAGTGAGACTCTGTCTCAAAAAGACAAAAAAAAAAAAAAAGAAAAAAAAAAAAGAATTTCCAAAGAGGTCCTCAAATTTTACCGCAAAGACATTGCCTTCTCCAGGTCCCGTGTCCAGAGATTCAGATTTAGTTGGCCTGATGCAGGAATCTGTAACCTGCATTTTAGTTTTTCCAGGTAACACTGAACATCCTTTGCCTATACCTCAAGAAAGCTAGAAAGTCTTGCCGGGGGTGTAGCTCAGTGGCACAGTGCATGCTCAGCATGTGTGAGACCTTGAGTTTTGTACTCAGCACTGAAAGACAAAGAAAACACACACAGACATGTAGGAACTCCAAGATTTCCTATCTTCAGAGTCCAAAGGAAGTGGAAAGGCACTGAACAGGGAACCGAGCAAGGCAGATGTGCTCAGTCAGCACCAGTCCTTGCATTTGGTCCCTTACAAAAACACTCCTGTAGGTGGACAGACTGAAAGAGCTCATCCCTGTCCCCCAGTGGGGTGGGCAAAAAGGCCCACAACCCACATTCTTTATCTTTTTTTGTTTTGGTTTTGTGACAGGGTCTTGCTATGTAGCCCAGGCTGGCCTCAGCCTCTTCACTGCTGGAATTACAGGCATGTACCACCACACCCACCTTCCTGTCTCTGTCTGTCTCTGTCTCTGTCTCTCTCCCCACCCCCCAGCCTTCCTTATGGTCCTGGGAATTGAACCCGTAGTTCTGATACACCGGAAGAAACTCCCAGCCTGCTAGATGTCCAGTAGGAGTTTGTGTTCTCTAAAATTGAAGAATGAATTTTAGGAACAATGGAGATTAAGAGCAGAACATATTTACTGAGAGAAAGAAAGCTTCTGTCTGAGAGAGAGACAGACAGACAGACAAATAGTCAGGGTTCCAAGTGAGTTGCCAAGGACCTTGCCTTTTCCAGGGATTTTTATAGAGCAAACCCATGAGGTGAGGCAGGTCCAAGGTAGAGAAAAATGGGAACTCAGAAGGCAGATAAACATGAGGTGGGACAGAACTATGGTCAACCAGTAAGATCACAAGTATAATTGCCCAGGTAAAATTGAGTCTGGATCAAATAGGGAGGTGAGTCATATAACAAGTAGCTATGAATACAGAATATTACAGAATAGGGTCTTTGCTGGTAAGGGGTTAGATTAATGGCTTCTTCTGGTTTCCTCAAAGTGATTGGTACCTATTTAGAATATCAATCCCTGATGTTTATATTTAGGGTGTGGTCACAATTTGTTTTGTTTTTTGTTTTGAGATCTGGCCTGCAGCAGAGGAACAGAGGTGTCTCCTCCAAGGTTGCAAGATCCCTGGTCTTCTGCATTGCCTCCTTTGAGGCCCCACCCCTATCCGCCTGCCTATAATGTATCTAATCCAGCTGCCTATAACAGTTTCACAGCTTTACCACTGAGCTACACTTCAGCACTACACACTTGTTTCTGTGACAGGCCATATCTTCCAAGCTATGGTCTTAGTGACCAAGGGTGTTGCAGGAAATTTCCCAAGCCAACCCAAGCTAAACCAAACCAAAAGGAAGACTCTTTGCACTGAGATAGGAAGGCAGCATTTAGTTTTCTTTTTTTCTTTTGGTACTGGGGATTGAACCCATGAAGAAGGCAGCATTTAATCTTTACACCAGTGAACTACTGGATTTTCACGCTAGTGGACAGTTGCAGAGATAATTCCTCCCACACATTGGCCCTCAATCAGGAAGGAGTTTAGTTTATGTAGAATTAGAAGTGGGTGGTACAAAGCAAGTGACCAAATGTTACATGAATGGTTACATACATTAAATCACATACTGACAGGCAGGCTAGTCTTGAAACAATACAAACACTCCAGGAACCAGTGGAGGAGGCTCTTACAGAATAAGTATACTTAAGGGCATTAGCATAATATAGGAATTGTTCAAGAGAGAGAGCTGAATGAGCACTGGTCAGCCCAAGGTGCTTTAAGGTATAGGAAACTGCTCAGACATTGTCTGGGTCAACTGAATTTACCAGAGACAGCAGAACAGCAACTTGGTCAGAATCCTCTAGAAACATCCATAAATTTATCATCTCATGAATGCGTTTCTACATTATAATTGTGCCCCAGGGCTGGAGATTTAGCTCCATGGCTTAAGAGCTTCCCTGGTCTTGAATTTGATCCTGGTACCAAAAAAAAAAAAAAAAAGATAATTGTGCCCCAACACTGGCACTGGGGCTCATGGGCTGACCTCCCAGGGAAATCACTAGCCTTCTACACAGGCACCTGTTAAGAGGCCACAGGCCCCACCCTTGGACCTGGGTGGTGGGACACTCCTTAAAGTTGGTGGGGCATCCAGCTGCCAATGGGGGGAGCACAGGCCAGGTTCTTCCATCAGTACCACCATGCATGGCACCTTCTGCCTTCATCTCCCAGATTTTTGTTGTTGTTGTTCCAGATGTTTACCTGTAGAGCTTTCTGGTGCCCCTTAATCTGCTTCAGGGGATGGGAGGAAGTGTGGTGGTGGTGGTGGTGTCCACTCTGGACAGATGGGGACTGTTAATGAAGCATGACACTGTTTCTTACAGGGGTGCAGATAAGGCTGGCCACTTCCATTGGCACGTGCCTCTAATCCCAGAGCTCTGGAAATTGAGCCTGGAGGACCACAAGTTGAATTCCAACCTGGGTAACTCAGTAACTTTGATTCAGTCTCAGAATAAAATAGGATTTTTTTTTGGTACCAGGAATTGAACTCAACCTGGCGCTTGGCAGGCAGGCACTGTGTTGCTGAACTATATCCCTGACCCCAAAATAAAAAAAAGTAAAAATCGGCTGGGGATGTAGCTCAGTGCAAAGGCCCTAGATTCAATCACCAGTTAAAAACAAACGAACAATCCCCCCAATAAACAAACAAAAAGCCAGCCACCCTAGATTCTAATTAGAGCGCACTAGACAGGAGGAAAGGGCGCTACTTCGGTGGCAAACCAGTAGGCTACCCCAGCCTGCCAAGGACAGCAACGCCCCAGCTGAAGGGAGCCGCACTCCAGCGCAACCGGAGGGAAAGCAGCAGCCGGTTCTCCAGCCTCCCAGCTGAGGGGGGCGAAGGCTCCAGCCCAGAGCGGAGCAGCGTGAAGCCGACGCCCGGCCCTGGCCGCAGGAGTCGCTATTCCGAGGCAGGAGGCACATTCCTGCCCTCAGGGTAACTGAGGGACCAAGGTTCCATAACTTTTCGGTGGGTCGTGGCCTACCCACGCGGGTCAGAGTGGGCGCAAAGGCTGTTAGGATTTTCCTCGCGGGCAGCTCGGCTCCTCAGGGCCCCTCGTAGGGCCCAGCGGGTGGGGGGCAGCACCGCGACGCCCTTTGCAGCCGGCCACCCTCCTCCCTCCCAGCGAGCTTTTGCACACGACGCGCGGCGGGCAGCTTCACACGGGGTGGCGCGGCGAGGGCCGGGATAAAGCGGGCGGCGTGCACACGTGGAGCGCGGAGACGCGGAGCGCGGGGGTCGGGGGCGCCGAGCGGGGCCGCGAGCGGGAGCCGCCGAGGTGCGCGCGGCGGAGCGTCCGGGGCGCAGCGTCCAGGCCGCTCTCGGCGAGGCGGGGGCGTGCGGGGCGGCATGGAGGCCGCGGAGACGCGGCACCTGTTGGACAGCAGGCGCGGAGCAGGGTAAGAGCAGAGCCGGCGCGGGCGAGCCCCGGGGCGACATCTGACCCATCCCATCCTCGCTGAGGTTGGTTTTGGCTGCAGCATGACCTGGGACCACGCCAGAGAGAAGGGGTGAGGTCAGAAGGGGAAATTGGCCGCGGTCCCCATGCCCCGGGATCCATCTCTGCCTTTCTGCTGTGGAACACAGATCCTGACTCCAACCTGTGGGAGTGGAGACGATAATGTCTGGAGTCCCGCCCACAGCCAGCCCTTTGCCCCCAAGAAGCCAGGGGTGGCCCTGTGCCCGAGTGAGCCAGAGAGGAGCTCTGCTCTTCACCCTGAGCCTCCGCTCTGTTCTTTCTCCACGCTCTAGTGGACAGCGTGCCTCTTGGCCAGTTCCCAAAGACTCCTCCTCTAGTCCTTGGAAGGGATGAGGGAGGAGGGGCCGGTCAGGGTCCAAGGCTCCAAGACGCCCATTCCTCCAGCAGCTGACCCCAGCACAAGGGCTTTTCACCTTCTGGCCACTCCACTGGGCCCGGGAACTTGGCATGTTCTTAGCTCTTCTTTCCGCTGGAGATACCGGAGCGCCAAGGGCCCATGGAGAGACAGCACTAGAGTCAGTCCTCTTTCTCTCTGTCTCCTAGCTGAGTTCCCTCTCTCTTCCACCCTCCCCCACTCGGGGCCAGGTCATACACAGGATCTCTGTGGCAGGACAAGGTTGGCTGTTTCCCTCAGCTCCAGCCTGCCCGGGACTTCCAGGCTTTTGAGTTGGCTGCTCAGTGCAACCATTACTGCCATGCCCAGCAGAATCCAAGCAGTTACTATGACCCCAAGAAGGAGCGGGCCCGTCGCCAGCTCTTTGTGGCCTCTGCCGTTTGTCTGGTGTTCATGATCGGGGAAGTCATTGGTAAGAAGTTTCGTGCTATTTAAATGAAGTTGATGCAAGTAGAGCCTGAACGGTCCCAGAAATATGAATAATGACAGCCCCACTTACTGAACCCTCTTCATGCTAAGCCCTGCCTATATACATTATCTCATGTAATTCTTACAGCCAGCTTCTGCTATCAACTATGTTATTTTCACCCCGGTAATGGGGGCTCAACTCAGAGCTTTCACACTTAGCTACATCTCCAGCCCTATTTATTTATTTATTTATTTTTATTTGTGTTTTGAGACAGGGTCTTACAAAGTTGCCCAGTCTGGGCTCTAACATTTAGTCCTCTCAGGATACTGGGATTCCAGGCATGCACCATAGTGCCCAGCTTATTCTACTTATTGTACAGATGATGAAACTGAACTATATTAAAGTTAAGTAACCTGCCAAAGATCACACACAGTGGGTAGGTAAGGGAAGTCCCGAATTTCTAGAAGAGAAGAGCATTTACTGAGTACCCGTTATATTTTCCAGCATATTTGAATTTGATTTTCATATTTACCCTCTAAGTAGATGTTGTGAACTCATTTCAAAGAACAGAAGTTGAGGCTCAGAGAATGTAAGCCCCTTGTTTATGGTCGTACAACTGATGGACAGAGAGATCTTGAACCCGGTGTCTTTTCCCAGAGCCTGTGGACTCTCTGCTGCACATACTCTGGGGAGTTGGCTCTGCAGGGAACTGATAAGGACCCTTGCTCTCCTGGCCCTGTCCCTGCAGGTGGGTACCTGGCACACAGCCTGGCCATCATGACTGATGCAGCCCACCTGCTCACTGACTTTGCCAGCATGTTCATCAGCCTCTTTTCTCTCTGGATGTCCTCCCGACCAGCCACCAAGACCATGAACTTTGGCTGGCAGCGTGCTGGTGAGGACAACTATTGAGCTAAAGATGAGTTTGAGAGAGAGGGTGGATCAGAAAGGAAGTTCTTAGGGTGGTTTGGAGGGTCAGGCCTGACTGAGGCCAGGAGGGTGACTTGGGTGGAGGGGAAGAGGATGTCAGCCATGGCCTCAGTCCTCTGGGAGCTCAGTCTGATGGGACAGCCCTGGTCCTAGTCAGATCCCAGGCATCCAGGAGCTCTGATTCTACAGAGAAGCCAAGTTCACCTTCCTAAGAATGCAGTGGCTCAAGAACTTCAACGACACATGACAGTGGCATTAGCACTGTACATAACTGCGTGGATCAGATCTGGGGGAAGGGAGAGGTCTGCTACACAGACCTTAGATTCCACCAGTTCACTCTGGAGCTGAATTGTCATTTTCCTCTACTGGGAGATGGCCCAGCCTCCCTTCCTCAGATGCGTGTTTGCCAGCTGATCAAAAGGTATTATATAAGAAGTCAGTTTCTTTCCCTGTAAAGCAAACAAGTTTGACCTGGGTGACTTCTCCAATTCCTTCTAGCCCCCATATGCTCAGACTCATGAATGGTGAGCTAAGGTGTAACTATTCCAGCCAGGCCTTCAGTGGGACCCAATGGGACTCAGGCCCTAACTTTGTGGCAGGGAGGAGAGACCGTGAAGTGGGGAGGCCCCAGGCTCACTTTGGTGCCGGTGGTTGGGTCTTCCCCAGAGATCCTGGGAGCCCTGCTCTCTGTGCTGTCCATCTGGGTTGTGACTGGGGTGCTGGTGTACCTGGCTGTGGAGCGACTGATCTCTGGGGACTATGAGATTGAAGGGGGCACCATGCTCATCACGTCGGGCTCTGCTGTGGTTGTGAACATCATGTGAGTGTGGCCTTGTTTCCCTCGGCATGCCCCCCTCCCTGAGCATACTTTGCTGTCATTGGAAGGCTATGTCACAGTCCAACACAGGACAGGGACAAACTTTCACTAATAGATACTCTAGTACTTGCGATACCTGGGCTCTGCCTCAAACTTAGGCCAAGGACACTGGGGGCTATAAATCAGGGTTCACATCAACTCTACCCACTTCTCCAAACATATCCAAATAACCTTGAAGCCCTCATACTTGCAGTGGGGAGAGATGAGTGTAGATGTCCTTGGGGGGCCTAACCCACATCCTTTTCAAGCTGATGTAGCTGAAATTGGTCTTGGTGGAGGCAGAGATGTCTTGAGCATGGATGTCTCATTTGGGCCTTCTATCTCTCTTAGTGACCTCAGTTTCCCTAACTGTGACATGACGGGGTGAATTAGATGACCTTCACACTGCCCTCCTGCTTTGAGGTTGTTGTTCCCAGACTCAGCCTAGCCTGAAAGCTGAGCCCTTTCTCCTGTGGTTCTGAATCAAGACCACGCAGATGAGGCTCTTCTTTTGGCCAAAGGACTCACAGAGCCTAAGCCTTGAGATTTTGGCTCCAAAAGGAGATTATCCCTGTGGGTATCTTCTCTCTTGCTGATTTGAAGCCTCTACTTCTACCTCAGTAACCCCCTGGGCTCTGTCTCTACTTCTGTAGAATGGGGTTGGTCCTGTACCAGTCTGGCCATGGGCATAGCCATGGCACCGGGCACAGCCATGATGACACCAGCCAGCAGCAGGAGAACCCCAGTGTCCGAGCTGCCTTCATCCACGTGATTGGGGACTTTCTACAGAGCTTGGGTGTCCTGGTGGCAGCCTATATTTTATACTTCAAGGTCAGAGCTGGGGACAGAAGTGGGAGGATGGGGCAGGGGAGTGTAGATCATCTCAGCCTCCTCTCTCATTGGGCACCTTCAGATTCTAGCTCCCTCTCAGCTCTAGGCAAAAGGATGGAAACAGAAAAGGGAATATCTATTCGAATACCTACTGAGTACCAGTACCTCTCTTCTTATACAGCTCAGAAAGGTTTAGGAACTGGCACAGTGTCACACACTGGCAAGCCAGATTCAAACCCAGGATTATATGTTTCCAAAGCCTGGACACTGCCCATTACATAGCAGCAAGGAGGTCTCATGGAGTCAGGCACTGATGTTGAGTGAGTTGCTTGCTCACATTGAGCCTCAAATTCCCCATCTATAAGATGGGGATGTCAGGTCAAATGCTAAGATTCTTTCAGCTCTGTTCATGTCTCAGCCCCTCAGACAAGGAAGGGCTGGAAGAGGGTGAGCCACATCCTGAGCTTCAGTCTGTCTGTTTGTTCTTCCAGATGTGGAATAAAGGGCAGAAAGTAGGAGGCAGGCTAGTGTGTGACTTATGCCTACCTTGCAGAGAGAGCCCTGCTCCTCGACAGTGCTGGGGAGAAGAGTGAGTGGAGGTGTTAGTTGGTGCAGCCCAGCTCTGACTTGCTCTTTTCCTGTAGCCAGAGTACAAGTATGTGGACCCCATCTGCACCTTCATCTTCTCCATCCTGGTCCTGGGGACAACCTTGACTATCCTCAGAGATGTGATCCTGATACTAATGGAAGGTAATCTGGACGGTGGGCTTTGTAGGTTTCATTTTGGTTCTTGGCTCTCAAACCATAATCTGGCTCAAATAGTGCATATGGATGCATTCATGCATGTGTGTGTGCATTCGTGTGTGTGTGTGTGTGTGTGTGTGTGTAAATCCCAGCACATTGTTAGGGAGCCAGGTCCTGGAGCCAGAACGGGCTGGAAACCTCTAGGGAAACCCTCAGGTGACCTCGGTCTAGAGTTGGGCCCTCAGATGTGTCACTTCCTGGAAAAGTCCTCTGCCTATCATCGCCCTACCCACTAGCCCCAAGGGTGCCTCCTCCTCTGCTAGGGTGTCTCTTGCCTGCCTAATCAAGTGGCTTCTGGGTGGCCTCTGTAGTACCTGGAGCTCCAGCCTGACCATATACCGTACTCAGCCTCTGCTACCTTCCCAAGAAGAGTGGCTGGGATTGTATTTCCTATGGCACAGGGAATGGCTGAGGCTCAGAAAAGCATCATCGGTCTGGGATGAGGCTACTGAGTCCACCCCAACTCAATCCTCTCCGGGAGCCTCCTAGGATCCAACACATACCCCTGGCTCAGGAGGAAGGGCTTGCAGGGTGGTGGAGAATGGTCTGCTCTGTCACTCTCCTTCACCTGGGCTTTCTTATGCTTTAGGGCTTGGGGCTTGGGCCGCACCATGGGTCTCTGCATGATCCAGGTTGGTTTGGAGTGAAGTTGGGTGCTGTGAGTCTGAGGTTGGTGGGGTTTGGCTGTGGGTCAGAGCTTTTTCTCCATCAAGATGACCGACTTAGATAAAAGTGATGATGATGATGATGCCTCAGGCAGGTACAGGGACTCTCAGCTTCTGTTCCTTCTTTCTTCCTTCCATTAAAAACACTTATAGAGGTGCTGTTCTAGGCACTGAGGATATGGTGGTGATGAAAACAAGAGCCCTGCTCTTGTGAGGCTTCCATGCTAGAAGAGGAGACACATAAATGGTCTAACGAGATGGTTTCCAATGGTGTTAACTGAAGAGAACACAGCAGGATGCGTGGGGAGTTGAGGAAGTGAGGCAACATCAGACCTATGGGCCAGGGAGATTTCTCAGAGAAGGATGAGGGGCAACAGCACCCTTTGGCCCCTGTTGCTGCTGTCTGCAGGGACTCCCAAGGGCGTGAACTTCACCGCCGTGCGGGATCTGCTGCTGTCGGTGGAGGGCGTGGAAGCCTTGCACAGCCTGCACATCTGGGCGCTGACCGTGGCCCATCCCGTGCTGTCTGTCCACATTGCCATTGGTGAGTGGTTGGGACTCTCAGGGTAGGGTAAGGGAGGAGGCAGCCTGAGGCCACCCCCTGTGGATCTTGCAGAGTCCCTGCCCTGGGCACTCACTTGGAGCATACTACTTCATTTTCTTATCACAATCTCATTTACTCAAGAAGTTGAGGCTGGGGTGATGTTGGTCCGGTCCCTTGTCTGGGCAAACAAGTCCTTTGTAGCAACCAAGTGCAGAAGAAGGCAGATTCCTGGCCTGTTGAGGCTGGTAGTTTTCCTGCTCTTTTAGGTCTGGGCCAGGTATGGGCTTCAAGGATTTGCCTGATGCAAGAGAGGAATCTGAGGGCTTTTGTGATACTGGGGATCAAACCCAGGTTACTCCACCACTGAGTTACATCCTCATTTCTTTTTTGATTATGAGGCAAGGTCTCACTAAGTTGCTCAAGCAAAACTCACACTTGGGATCCTTCTGCCTCAGCTTCTTAAGTGCTGAGACCACAGGACCATGTGACTGTCCAGCTTCTGGGGGCTTCTTCATGTTCATGGTCCCGTACCCTGTTCTCCTGGAGGTAGGCAGGAGACTTGGGCTCATGGTTGTTCCAAAATGTCAAGCTCAAGTAAACAGGTCTCTGGCTCTCCTCACCACCCCCCCTGTTGTGTCTCTTGCCCCAGCTCAGAATACAGATGCCCAGGCTGTGCTGAAGGTGGCCAGCACCCGCCTCCAGGGGAAGTTCCATTTCCACACTATGACCATCCAGATCGAGAATTACTCCGAGGACATGAAGGACTGTCAGGCGTGCCAAGGTCCCTCAGACTAGCAGCCTGGCCAGGCACCAGCTGAGGCTCGACTAGGACCTGCAGGTGGCCAGACCAAGTGTCCTGCAGACCCAGCCAGGACTCTGCCTACCCCACACCTCTCTCTTTCAGATTCAGTGTGGAACTCTGTCCCCTGCAGGAGTGGGGCTCTTCCTGGCCTCCCCTTTCTGCCCACAGCCAGCCCCAGGGTAGAGACTGGGGAGCTAGTGTGACCTCTGTCCTCCACCTCTAAGTCAGCTCCCCACAGGGCTATGTTTGGGTCTGATGCCCAGCTGATACCACCTTGATGCCCACAGTAGGAAAGACATCAAAGCATAGTCTGGGGGTGACAAAGAGGAGACTGGCCTAAAAGTTCCCCCACTGGCCTGCATTTCCCACCTGCATCCTGACTGCCCTGGAACGGAGCTCCTCCCTCTACCAATAAGATTTGAGGAGGTCATGGGGGTCTAGGGTTATGAGGACCCCTGGACTCACATGAGCTCCCCTGAGATGTGGAGCCAGGGGCACCTGAGGTCTGCCTATGACTTAGTTACCTTACCTTTGGGCAAAATGCTTCCTTTTCTTGGAGGGGGAAGCTTCTTACTGGGTAACCTGGCTGGTTTCCTTGTTCCTTGTTCCCCCCAAGTCAGGAAGTTGGGCCAATATACAGATACCCTTGACACAGTTTGAGGGGACAGGTTGCAGCTGTGGTCTGGCCCAAACAAATCCTGAGGCCACTTGTGTCACCCTGACAGTGTTCCAGGGGATTACAGAGCCTGGAATTAGACATGACTGATCTGCCTCTATTGCATATATGGTCTCCTAGTCAGAATCAGGGACAGGATATTGCCCAGTGCCTACCCAGGAAGGGAGAACCTGTCTTCTGGGATTTCGTGTATGAACACTCCTGAGTTAGGGGCTGACTTCCGTTTACAAGAAGCAAGTGGGAATGTGGAAGACCACCTGGATGCGGCTCCTTGAAAGAAGAGCAGTTGTCTCCCTTTTGGCTAAACCTGGCCCTATTTCCATGTATTTTTAAAACTTTTTCTAATCCATTCAATTGGCTTTAAGCAATGCAGATTGGTCTAGCTGAGGTGCTGATGCGTAAGTCTTTGAATCAAAGGGACAGGGGAGTGTTATCTGACCTCTGCAGCTTCCAAAAACAAAACAAACAAACCAAAAAAAAAAAAAAAACCGGGCAGGAGGGAGAACCATGCTCCATTCTGTTGCTGGGTTTGAGCTTCTAGGTAAGAGGCTATGATTTCCCAGGGCATAAAAGATTACACATCAGAGCTGAAGCACCAACCCCCAAACATTAGATACTACCTCAAATTGAGTTATGCAGATTGCTCTTTCTGCATATCCTTCTCCCTGCATAGTGCAGAGGTGATTTCAGGCCTCTCACCTAGCCCAGCTCACAGCCCTCATCTACTTCCTGCCATTCCCACAGCCACTCCTCCTCGAGCCACTCCCTTCACGAATGTGTAAAACCTGGGTCCAGCCCTGGGTTGAGACCTTCGCTTAGGTTAACCATCACCCTCTCTGAACTTAGGGCCTCCAATAACTTTTCCATGGGATTGCAAATATAAATTTCCCAGACCAAGACGAAGTCTGGGAAAGGACTCTCGATCTCACAGAGGCAACACGCCCAGTTAAGCAGAGAGCCCTGTGCCTAATGTCTGTCTTGCCTGATGTCCCTTCCTGCTGTTAAGAGCAACTGTCCTTTGGCCAGTCGGCCTCCCCATTCTTATCTGAAGACAGAGAATGGGACACCTATCTCACAGAGAGTGTTTACATTCACTGCCATCCTGGAAAAAGGGGACCTCTGTGGCCAAAGGTTGTCAGGCTTCCAACCTGCCTGGGGCAGCACTGAGTCTGTCTTGACAGTCCAGGCCATGGCAGGAGGAAGAGGATCTGGTCACTTCTCTTCTTTAAACCTCTTCCTAAATGACCTTTGTGTCTTTCCAGAGCTGTCACTGAGATTGCCTGTGGTCTAGGTCAGGGGTCCTTCTAGGTTATTGGGAAGTCACCAGTGTTGGTCTGGAAGTGGCAGAAGGCTGGGAGGACAGCTGATGACTGTGCTGCACACCACCAGTCTCAAGGAATTGAATGTCTGACCTGCAATCCCTGCAGGCCAGGAACTTAGATCTTGGGCTTTCCTATGTGCCAAGTCCTTACACCCCTCCCAGAGACAGTCATTTGGTGTCCTCCATTTTCAGATATGACAAAAGTGAGGCTCAGAGAGGCTAAGTCACCCAGCCAGAGTGCAGCAGGTCTGGGATTTCTGCCTCTCACTGGACCACTCTTATAGCAGGGTCTGCTCTGAGTTGGAGGGCTGATGCAGTCTGAACCCTCAAGCTCAGCAGTGCCCACCGCACAGGCGAGGCAGTTCAGTGCCCTGGGTGCTGAAGCCACAAGTGGAAAGGTACGGCTTTGCCTTGGCTGGCCTGGCTCTGGGAGCGCTCCCCACCTTGGAAGGCTGCCCAGCTGCAGCTGTGTGCTTCCTCACTCTCCTCCCCCCCACTGTGTCTGACCCTGGGCCAGGCTGCTGCCCTCTCACTTTTATTTCCAGTCCCCCTGCACCTCCAGCATCGATAGCACCCTGCCTCCCAAGGGACACCCACTCTGTCCAGCAGTGACCATCTCCAGGGAGGACTGAGTCATCCAGGGGCCAAAGGTCAAGCTGGAGGATGGGGGTGGGAGATCTGGGACACCATGTTCCCGATGACGACCTAGTCATGGGAGTTTCCACAGCAATGAAGCCCTCAAAACAGGAGAACACCCGACACCGTAGATGGGCCTGGACCCCTAACCCCCACCCTTTAGTCACCCGGGCTCCTGAAGAGCCTCAGGAGTCCCCCCCGCCCCGGGCTGGTGCACACAGCTGCTGTATGTGTATTTATAGCCTGAGCGTGAAGGGTCAAGGACACGCGTTTTATTTCGGAAGTGATAATTCCAGTTCCAGGTGGACAAAGCCAGGAGAACCAGCGCCCTGCCCCCCTCCACCCTCACCTACAGGTCGCTGGGAACAGCCCTCCTCCTGCCCAGTTTACTTGGAAATAGTCCCTTCTTACGGGGTTCCCAGTGCGCAAGCCAAAGGGGTGTGGCCATTCTTTCTGATAATTCCCTTGTTTGCAGACCCCAGGCGGGGCACAGGGGTTGACCCTCCACGCCCCCTGTCCTATCTAGGGGATGTTTCAACGCCCAGCGCTTCCTTCGGTGGAGGGAGTGCAGTGCAGCACTGACCTCTAGTGGTACAAATGGATAATTCAGGGAGGCTGGTCCGGCCAGAGCTCAGGGCCCTGCGCGACAGGGACGCGTCACCCACGTTCTCAACCCTCTTCTTTTTCTGCCCCTCTTTACTCCTTCCCTGGGGCGCGAGGATTAAGCCTGACAACCCAGGCTTCTTCTCATGGCTGTCTTCCTCGCCGACCAGGAACCCCGGGTGGGAGCTTTTATCTTTCCCTACGCAGTGTCTGCGGTGGCATGCAGTTAATGTCTCTCCTATGTATCCATCAAATGATTGCGGCGCACCTGCCAGACCAGGGAGAAGCGGGCGCGACCCGCCCGCCGGACTCCCAGGCTGCCTGGGGGCCTGGTGGTGAGCACGTTGCCAGCCAGCGTGAACAGTGATGGAGCCGCGACAGCATCAACGAGATCGATCTCTGTGAGATCGCACATAAGTATCAGGCAAGGATCTGAAAGACAAGTAAGTAAACGCAGCTGGGCCAGCGGGGCAGCCCGAGCCGAGCCGCAGCAGCAGAGCCAGGCTAGCGCCGCCTGACGGTGGAGGGCCGCGCGCCCTGGGAGCCGGGCCAGGACTCCTGTGGTCTCTCCTAGGGCTTCTCCAGGCTGCGGTACTTCTTGCGCTGCACAGACACTGGGTCCTTGAACAGCACGGGGTCCAGACGCAGGCGAGAGGAGACCAGAGGCATGTGGCCGAACTCTGCCGCCATCCGGTTGATGCAGTCTTGATGTGGGGGCTGAGGCTGAGACCCGGATCCCCGAACCCTAGGAGCCTAACAGGTGGAGGAGAAATGCCTCCATGGGCCTTTCTATCCTTCAAGGCTCCCACAACCCCATCTCAGAGTCAGAAGGATTTGGGGAGAAGGAGCCCCGCCCCACCCCACCCCAGCCAGGCCGCCCCCCACCCCACAGCCCTCACCAGAGGAGCAGCCCTCAGGTGCTGCTTGCCATAGGGCACTTTGATAGGGGGCAGCTTGGTGGCTGCCGCTACTAGGAAGTTCATCAAGACGTCCACGCAGGCAGGTGCCTCATCTGCCAGGGTCCTCAGGGCCTTGGGCAGGGAGTGGGTGAAGAGAGTGTGGTAATACCTGGTCGAGAGGGGAGGACAAGGAGAGGCTGCAGCTACGTCCCTGGCGGCCAGCAGGCCCCATTCTCCTCCCTCTTGACCTCACCTTAGCCTTCAACTCTGATCCCTAAGCCTCTTTTAAAAGCCCTGCTACGCGCCCTTGCCACCTCAGAGAATTCCCATGGGAGTTATAAGCTGCTCCCCACTGGCCCTGGCTTGCCTGCAGGCAATGGTGTACTCTGCGCAGGCAGGGCCAGATTTGGGGGACCAGGCAGGGGGGATCAAACATGGCCACCCAGATACTAGCTCCAGGAAGACTATGGAATAACTAGGCAAGGGGATGCTTCACACTGGTGCCCCACAGCATAAGCTGGGTCTGCTCTGCAGACCTTAGGAATGGAGGTCCTATACTTCACTGAAAATTCCCTGCAAGGTTGCTGGATGAATCTGCAAAAAGTCTGCGTTACACAGGCTGGTTGAAACATGCTGAAGGAACTGCTTTGAGGAGCTGCTCCATGGTGCAATCACTATCCCAGAGTGAGGCCCTTGGGGCACCTCAGGCACCCTGGGGAAGACTCTGATTTATAACACATCAGAACCATTCCCTTGTTACCCCATCACCACCATCCCCAACCTGAACACTGTTCTTATGCACTGAATACTGCACTAGCTATTTGTTGAATGTGTGTATTGGGGACTTGACTGGATGATCAACCATCCCTGTGAGGTGAGCACACCCATTTTACAAAGACATTGAAACTCAAGTGAAGTGAGAGACACCCGGGATGACGTTAAGTGGGAAGTGGCAGATCTGGGCCTTGAAGCTGGATATTTGGGCTCTAGGCCACCCTATCCCTGGTTCAGTCAGAGAGTCTGGGGCCCTCACATCCCTGCACTAGGCCAGCGTTTGTACCTATGGTAGAAGGCAGCTGCAGTGAGAACCATGGAGAACTCATTGGTCATCTCAGCAGTGTAGCCCCAGCTGCTCTGGGCCTCATCCCAGAAGTGGTTCCATGTTAGAAAACCCACCATCCGCTCTGGGAAGCTCTGCCACACCACAAAGGCAAAGTCTACCTGGAGAGAGATTTAAGTGGGCTGTGAAGAAGGACTTCTCAACCAACCAGAAACATCCTCAAATCTTGTGGAAGCAAGGCTGGCCTGATTGGGGGCCAGGAGGAGTTCAGGGGAGACAGGAGCATTGCTTGGAATTGAGTAGAAGTGTAACATGAATGTTTCAGGGACATCTTTAGGGGGGAATTTTCTCAGCTGGAGTCAAAAATACTGTTCAAAAGAGTGTAAGAGGCCCAGCATGGTGGTTCATGCCTATAATCCCATCATTCAGGAGACTAAGGCAGGAAGATCACCTTGAATTTGAGGCCAGCCCAGGCTATATAGTGAGTTCAAGCCCAGTCTGAACTATATAATAAGACCCTGTCTCAAAATAAAAACAAAAAACACCCCAAAAAAGAGAGTCTGAGAACATCTCTGTTAGATTTCTAAAGAGGAAGCCCACTGGCTTGCTACAGTGGTTCTTCAAGCAAGAGGCTGTATCTCATGCCCCGTGGCTCTGCCCCCAGGCTCTGTGCCCACCACAATGGGCTCCTCTTGGGCCCAGCTCACCTCACTTGTAGAAAGACTGCTGTGGGCATCAAGGCTGAGGATAGCATCGGTGCTGATGGCGCTGTATGGAAAGAAGCGGTCGCTGACCTGTAGAATGAGAGGGTGAGGGTGACTGTCACAGGGAAGCCCTGCACCAATGAATAGGAGCTCTTCAAACATGGCGTAGAGGAAGGGCTGCAAATACAACGAGCCCAAGACTCATTTAACTCTAGATTTCAGTGTCTCCTTTGGTCAAATGGGGCTGGTCTGTAGGGGCTCTACAGTTGTGACCCCTTAGGTTCCTCCACTGTCATATTAGATCCTCATGCCAACTCTGGAAGCAGTTGTCAAGCATCCCTCATTTGAAGGAAAAGGGTCTAGGGAGCTGACAGGATTTGCCCAGAAGCACACAGCAGATGGATGGTGCATACCACCTTGATTCTCAGAAGCCACCCCTTCCTAGCCCCATTTCTGTCCATATTTCTCCAAGATCCCAGGTCTCCCTGCCCCATCCTCACATTGCTCTGCCTTCTCCCCTCACAGAAAGTCTCGTACTCTGGAAGCACCATTCACAAAGGCCGGGGTAGAGTTAGGGGAGAATCATTTCCATAGGTCCGAAGCCAGAATCCAAGGTCTGATTTCTTCAGGACCATCTTGAAGCCTGGCTTTGGTTCAGGCCCAAACAAAAGGCACTGGGTGCCTCCCCTGTTCCCAGCACAAACACTCCTCCCAGTGCTCACCTTCCTGTGCCCATCCATGACTGTCAAGGATACTGATGTCTCTGGCCACCTGACAGGGAGTGGCTTCTCCCTGCTCCAGAGAACCACGATCTAGGAGGAAAGGGGGTTCCTGAAGTCTGGGGCCAGGGAGAAAGATGGATGAGATGTTTTGCTGGATCTGGGGTTCTTTCACTGCTGCTGTATCCTTGCCTTTGGGCTTCCAGAACAAAAGAAATCTGGGGTGGTTGTGATAGCCCCCAGCCAGGTCCCTGACTCCATGACCCCCTCCCATCTTTTCTCTAAATTTTGCATTCTCTCCTCTGGCTTCTTTTCATTCCGAGCCCAGGCCAAGTGTCCCTCTGAGCAGCATCCTCTTTGAGCATCTACGTGGCTTCTCTGGAAATGTGGTTTGACAGTCTATGTGCCAGGTCATGCCAATGAATCTGAATCCTGGGGCAGAATCTTGTTTTGGTTTTTCTTTGTATGCTCAGTGTTAACCCCAGGGCCTGACCCAGAAAATAACTGCTGAGTGAATGAATGAATGTTTCTCCAGTCTTCTCAAGAGGTACCAGCTTTAAAGCCCTTCAGCAATTCCATGGAATTGGGGGAAAGGGACAAAAAAATTAGTACTTCAAGAGGAAGACAGCA
Organism: Hydrochoerus hydrochaeris; assembly: GCA_004027455.1. NCBI lineage: Eukaryota > Metazoa > Chordata > Mammalia > Rodentia > Hydrochaeridae > Hydrochoerus > Hydrochoerus hydrochaeris. The sequence goes on along the minus strand of PVLA01001104.1, from coordinate 300,305 downwards.
AGAACCCTTGCAAATCTCTTTGCCTCCCAAGAAAATATGTCATCCTTGGGTTCTAGTTATCCTAAAGATCCCTGCTGTGTCCCTTACCCAACCCAGAATCCCAGGGCTCCAGCTGGTCAAGGGGGCAGACCTGGGCACAGTGCTGGGATCCTGCCACCGCTTGGATGAGCTTCATCGGGGGCTGGCTGGAGGTTCCTACCCAGATCAGGGCGCTGAATCTGCCCTCAGGGCGAGAGCCTGGGGAAAGGAGATGTAGGCTGTCAGGGTGGGTAGAGACAGAACCCTCTGGAGTAGAGGACCCAAGAGCCAGTATCTATGTTGGAGGTCTGGGAAGGTCTCAACAGGGGCCTATGGGTGAGGCTAGAATAGGCCTGGGTACAGATGAGGGGCCTTCATGTCCTATGTCCAGAACATACCCTGCTGCAGGTGGTAGAAGGGGAAATCCTGGGGGCTCCTGGAAAAAGTGGAGAGGGCCAGGAGTGCCCCTGGGGGGCTGTTCCACAGCAGTGAGGGGTGGGCAGATGCACCCAAAATCCGGTCCTGAATAATCTGTGAAGTGAGAGAGGAGGGGTGGCCAGGGTGGCCCTAAAACTGCAAACCCCGAGGGTCTGAGGAAGTCAAGGCCAGGCAGAGCTTCGCACCTGCCCCTTGGAATTCTGAGGGCAGCAGCTATGGCACCAGATCCCTGGGGCCAGAAGGGTTGAGAGGCTGAAATCTAGAGGGGTAGCATCTGTGGTAGCCTCTTAAAAGGGATAGTATTACAGACAGCTGAATCAGGCAGAAAGCTAGGGCTTGTCCTTGAAGGAGTCAGGGCAGAAGATAAGACATTACAACTGTGACTGGAGTCCCAGTTGTTGCAGTTCAGGCTTCAAGATAAAGATGGAATGACTACACCTACATACCTCCCTGCGGGATAAACAATATACAATAACCGAATTCTAAATAGGTATCAGTCACCTGGGTGGGTGACCAGGACCACATGACTGAATCCTTCCAAAAAGGTCCTTGTTCTCTTCATGCACACTTGCTATGTGACTTGCTTCCCCATTGGACCAACATTACCCAAGTCACTACGCTTGTAATCATACTGGTTGATCGCAGTTTTGTCCAAGTCGCACCTACCTTATGATTTTGCTGTATAAATCTTCCTCCATGAAAGTGGAGTCCATAGCAACCCACTTTCCGGGTCCCCTCCTGTCTTCCTCTGAATAAAATTTCCTCCTCTCGATCTCTGTTTTTCCTCAGAATTCATTTTTCAATTTTGGGGAACACAAACTCAGCATATCAGATGTCTAGCTGGCTGGGGGTTGTATTTCCCAGGATCATTTGCGGGTCCAATATTGCCAGACACGACGGCCTTGCTGTCTTCCTTTCCTTGCTCACTCAGCTGACATAACTAACAGATCATAACATTTTTTCGGGACTCAGAGTCCGGAAGGATCATGAGATTCTCCTCCCTAACCGCCACTGCCATCAACTGAAACCGGCGTGCCCTTTGAGTGTGAGTGCCACAGCAGGGTCCCCTCTATAGATAAGGGAACCAAGGTCAAGATTAGAGAGGAAGAGGCCAAGATCTCACAGCCAAGTCTCAGATACAGCTCACAGGCAACTTCAAGGAGGAACCTTAAGACCAGGAAAAGAAGGGGTTCAGGGAGGGGAGTTTAGAGACTGGGCAGAAGAAGTGGGAGTCCAGGGCAGGACCCTGAACAGGTGAGACCACCTCACCTCCAGAGTGGTATGGACGACTTTCTCTACTGAGGAGAAGTAGGCGGCCCACAGGAACTGGGTCTGTTGGCGCAGGGCGAGGACTCGTGCGGGAGCCATCTGCTGGAGGGCAGCCAGGACCTGGGGCACAGAGGGAGAAAAGGCGGCGGCCTGATGTCTTGTCAGGCCCTGACTGACCTTCGGAGAGACCTGGGAACTAGAAGGTCTCTCCCTGCAGCTTTCAGCAGCCACTTTTGACCAGCTGAGTTCAGGGGTCACACAAAGCTGGGTTTAAACGACACTTAGTAACCATGTGTTGGGGTCCAGTACCATTCCACAGCTGCCCCAGAGGGAGGCTCAGGGCAGAGGAAATTTATCTGTACACGTAGAAGAGGAATAGGAATGCGGGCTGAAGCCAAGTGACCTGGATCTTGGGGTCCCTCCCAGGTGTTGGGTCCAGTCCCCCGCCATGGGCAGGGCCCTGAGCTACCTGATGTGGGAGCCGCTTGTCAGCTATAATGGCCGCCTTGGTCCAGTCGATGACCTCAGAGAACGGCAGCTCCCAGTGGGGGCTGAGAAGCACAGGGATGCAGCCAGCCTGGGGGGCAGGGCAGTCACTGGGCAGCCCAGTCCCACCCCACACAGATTCACCCCCTTCCCAAGTCCAGGTCAGTGGCAGCTGCTCTTGGGGGCAAACAGGAAAGGAAGGTGAGTTTGGGGGGACAGGGTGATGTTCTGCAGGGCACTTGTGGATGTGGCCATAGGTAACCCTGAGTCTGAGTGAAGAAGTGAAATGCTTACTACCCCTTCCCAGGAGCCTGTACCTGTGTACTGATCAAGGGGAGGGGAACAGACCACGGAGATGCCCAAGTTGGGGCTGTACCTGCAGGGCTTGGAGGAAGCGCGAGGCTTCAGCACGGTGGCCGGGGATGAGGCAGAAGGTCGCACTGGGCAGCTTTTCCTCAGTTCTGGTCCTAAGGACACATAGGACCAGGCCCTGCACAAGCGAACCTGAGAGAGCTGTCCCTCACCCCAGTCTAACACTCCCAAATCCACAGTGTGCACCATTGTGTTCTCACATATGAACAAACATGCATGGCACACACAGCCACACTGACACACGCACAAGCTGTACCCTAGGAGACCAGGTCCCTGGGTTCTAGCTGTCTGTCCTTGGTGATCTCAGATACCTCTCTTCTTCTCACTGGGCCTCAGTTTACTCATCTGCAAAATGGGAGGCAGTGTACTCGGCCACATGCAGTCTCTCAGGCACCTTCCACCTGAGTGGCCTCCCACACCCAGGAGGAGCCCAGGACTATGAAAGGCTTCTCTGTCATGTGGTGGGCTGGGCCTGCAGCCTGGAACCACACAGGAAGCTCTTGCCCAGAGGTCTCCTCACCCCCCCAGAGGACAGGGCTCCTCTGTTCCTCTACCTCCTACCCCCAGCCCCAAGGCCACACTCAGGCTGTGAGTGCCTGTGGGGGAGGGGAAGGAGTCACAGCCTCCTCAGAGCCACCTCCTTGGAGCCATTGTCCATGAGCCAGGTAGGGAGGCAGGGTCTGGGAGAAAAGGGCTATGGGGGGACTGCGACCCTTGGGCTGCCCAGACTGAGCCTGAGGGATGGGGTCCCAGAGGTTCCCAGGCCCCTCCTCTGCTGCAGCCCATCTGGTTGGTGGCCTGATTGTCAAGAAGCAGACCTGGGAATGTCAGGCAGCCTCTGGGGCAACCCTCACTGAACAATGGGGAGACTGAGTCCCAGAGGGGTTGGGGTAGAGCAGTGTGGACTCCTGACCCCAATTAATGAACCACCCCAAAGTGCTGCGTAGGGGTCTCCAAGGACCCAGGTCTCCTTTCTCCTCCACTTGAGACTCGGGTGTCCTCCAGGCTCCCCCTGGAAGAAGTCAGAGTTAAACTCTGGGATGCCCTCTGTCACATTAAAAGCCAGCCACCTGCCAAGCACATAGAGTCCCCTTCACACACCCCTCCCTGCACCAGTAAACTCTGAAGGACTGAAAACCCCTAGGTTAAGGCTTTGGGGAGCCCTGATGACTAACGTGCACCCTTAGCCCTTCACCTCCCTATTCCCACCTCAGTGTCCCTGTCCACCTGCATCCCTTCCCCACACCTGAACGCCCCTCCCTGCCTCATAGACTAAAGAATTTCTTCTACTCTGCATTAATGTCTGAGCTTACACACTGCCTCCTATGGGAAGCCCACTTAACTTCCAGGTAATGTTAATGGGACATATATTTTGCTCTAGACCCACTTCTGTGTGCTTTACACAGACTATTCTCACAGTAACTGTATGAGATGGGAAGCATGTGCTGATATTATCCCATTTTACAGATGCAGAAACTGAGGCCCAAAGAGGGCATTTGGCTCTTAAGCAGAGGAGCCAGAAAGGCAGATAGATGTGCAGCCTCTCTCTGCTTAACAGTGTGAATCAAATCGTGGAATTGTCTGTCGTTCTTATGAAACTGAACTGCTTGAGAGTAAGGGCTATACCTCCTTCATCTTAGCACCCTAGGGCCTAGCAGGGTGGAGAGTGAACACTCAGTGGATGCTAAACTGATCAATGTTCAGTGTGGTACTAGAGGATAGGTCCAAGACCAATGGACAGGGACCCAGGGAGCTGATTTCAGCACAAATTCTAGTAATGAAGCTGAGGGTACAGATAGTCATGGGAGGCAGTGAGTTTCCCATCAGTAGAGTTAAGTAAGCAGAGGCTCAATGTGCAACCATGTGGCCCTTGGAGAGAGGGTGTCACCGAGGGAACTCGTGCATCTGTGTGGAAGGCCAAGGAAGTTCTAGGATCCTATGACTCTGTAGGGTGTTTGCTATAGATCCAGGACCTCAGAGCCCATGGGTGCTCAGTGTGGCCCAGCCCATGACCACAGGGCTCTACTTAGGTCTGGCCATAGGCAGTGAGGGCACCTGATAACTTCGATGTGCTTTAGGTACTTTGAACTTTGCAACTGGTCCAGCTATGAAAAAAATATTAAAAACTATATTTGATATCTATGTTAATATAAAGTCAAACTTTTTTTTTTTTTTGAGACAGGGTTTCACTTGGTAGTGCAGGCTGAACTTGAACTACCCCAGCCTGGCCTCGAACTCACAACAATCCTGCTGCCTCAGTCTCCCAAGTGTTGGGATTCTAGGTGTGTGCAGAAATGCCTGGCCCAAATAATATTATATGTTAAAATTTTTTCTGTCTAAATGTTCATTTTTTTCCCTTTGAAAGCATTTTCATGCACCTTAAAAAGTATTTGGGTCCCAGACATGGTACCTGCTGTGTCGAATAGATACGGGCTGGGGGACTTGAAAATATTCATCGAGTACACATTGAAACACTAGGGATATCTGTACACATCATGCTTGGACACACACACACACACACACACACACACACACACACACAGAGCTTTTCAGAGGGGACAGGCAAGAAGGTGGATATGGTGCTTGGCTCCAGGAAGGGAAACTCGGTGGTCGGAAGACAGGAATGGAAGAGAGACTTTTACTGTGTACCTTTTGTGCCTTTGGAATTTCATACCCTATGAATGAATTCCCTATTCATAAAAATATATAAGTAACAATTTCGGTGGGTGGACCCTCCCCTGAAGCAACAGAAGACTGTTCAACCAAGGTGGAAAAACTTAGGTGCTGGAGCCAGAAGTACAGGGTTTAACCCCAACTTTAGCACTTCCAGGCGCCCAATCAGAGAAGCGAGGAGGCCTAGGCACAGAACTGTGTCACCTAAGGCCCTTGGTTTATTCATTCCCCCTCTCTGAGCTCAGGTTCCTGTGCCCTGAAACGGGCTAACAATGGCTCCCTTGAAGAGCGCTCGAGAATTTGCAATGACAGGTAAAGTGCCTGGCACGGCACCTGGCCAAGGCAGGGGCTCCCCAGCGCTCATTCTCCACCCCCCAGCTGAGAGATGTGGGACAGGGGCAGGGACTGTGAGCTGCCTGTTCTTGGTCAGCGCTTCTTTATTCAGGCCACCTTCTGAGGGCTGCCTCTGTCGTGGCTGGCCTCCTTCTCTCTATTCCTGTACTGCATGTCTGTCCCAGGCAGTTACTTGGCACTCCAGAGAAACTGAGGCCCCAGCTAACACAGAGACAATAGACCCTTGTCACCTGGAGGTAGGTTGAAGCCAAAGCTGAAACTCCTTGTGGTTCAGAGATCAGTGAAAAGCTGCCAAGCTTTGGATTTTGGATATAAACTTATCAAAAATGCTACCCAAACCTGGCATGATGGCACATACCTGTAATCCCAGCTACTTGGGAGGCTGAGACAGGAAGTACCAAGTTCAAAGTCAGCCTGAATAACTTAGCAAGACCCTGAGTCAAACTAAAAACATTAAAAAGCCTAGGGAGGTAGCCCTGGATTTGACTCCCAGTGCTGGAAAAAAATCCAAAAACCAAAAAATCCCCTCTCCTATCCAGAGTAATTAGAAAAATAAACTGTGACCAGTTCTGGCCCGTTTTAGACCCACCAGTGAACATTCAGTGTGCACCCACCTACCTGCTCTAAGCAGCTGTCTAACTTCCAGTTTCTCAGAGTTCAGACTGACACAGCTTTGCATTCACCAATAACCAACTGCACTTAGCAGTCACCCAAGTCAGCCCAAAGTGGAACGTCCTACAAGCAAGAATGGCTGAGCAGTGCACACTCAGGCAGGCGGTGGCGGGGGAGAGGGGAGATGACCAGGCACCTGGTCACTGAGGGTGGGTGTCCATCTAGGCTCTGAGCTCTGAGCCTCAGGAGAGCCCCACTCCTCGCTTTGCTGCTGAGGATGACAGGGCTGGGTTCCTGCAGAAGGGAGGGTGGGATCACAAGGCAGTTCCCTTCTTAGCCCTGGCTGTGTGGGCTCCCTGGAGGCCTCCAGTCGCCTGCAGGAGTAAGCAAATCCCAGTCCCACAAAAGCCTTCACTGACAGAAGCCCCAGGAGCCCCTTGCAGACAACATTGCAGCCTGGCCACGTGAAGAATTCCCAGGAGGTAAGTGCAGCCCAGAATAGTCATGTTCATGTTCTAGCACAGCACAAGAAGCAAGCCCCGGGGAGGACTCTTCAGAAGGACAGGGGAGGGACAGTTTCCAGCACAGGTCTTCGGGAGGACAGGACGGAGAGGAAGCCCTCTGCTACCTGGGCTGAACAAGCTCAGAAGGAACTTCCATTCTCCCCCTCCCCACCTTTGGAGGCTGCTGGCTTCCTGGAGATACAGGGGTTTCCAGAGCTTGGATGCTAACCACTTCATCACCCGAGGTGTGTTGCCCCAGCCAACCTGGGGGAAGGAGGTTCCTGCAAAGCCATGTTCCACAGGCCCCCACGACACTCTCACTGGCAGGATCAGACCTAAGTCCTATTTACTACAACCAAATGCTGTTTTCCTCAGAGGTGAATCCCCCAAATTAGACAGGAACAGCTTCCAGTTGTGAGTAGTTACTGATCTCCAAGATCCCTTGGAGGCATTTGACAGGGCTGACCATAATGCTCTTGCTTAAAACTCAAAACTGTCAAACAGAAGATTCTAGAAATAGGTAGTTCTGGGGCCAGGAATATAGATAGCTCAGTGGCACAGGGCATGGCTGGCAAGCATAAGGTCCTGAGTTTGATTCTTTGTACAAAAAAAAAAAATTAGGTAATACTGAATTAAAATACTGGCTCCTGTGATCATTTTGACTATGTGACCTCAGATAAATGACTTAACTTCTCTGAACAAGTACCACCTGATCCTAGTGTCTGGTATATGAACACTTAGGTTAGTTTTATTAGTTTATTATATGTAATCATTATTTATAAAAGTGCTTATCACAGAGTAAGCACCATATAAGTGTGTGTTATATAAAATGTTAGGGTAGGAGGGATTGGAATAACAGAAAGGGAGTAAGTACTTGTGAGTCATGCTTTGTTTTTAAAGATTCTCAAGAGAGAGCTCCAAAATCTGCCTTTGACACTTCTGAGGTAAATCACTGCCTTGGTGGACAAACTCTCTTGTCTAACCTGACTCCCTTCTGCTCTAGCTGAGACCTAAGTTTGCCAAGACCAGCTGGTGCTCTGTTTCAGTCCTGCCCGCACCCTCAGCTCTGGGCTTCTCCCACCACAGCCCTCCCCCTCTCCAGCCCCACAAAGGGAAGGTTCACTTACTGCTTGGGTCCAAGGTCTTGCTCACAGTGCCTATCCCAGGGGCAGGTGGAGGAGTAGGTGCCTGCTGTGTGCCACCTGCCCCCCTCCTCTGCCAGGGCTAGCAGGGCTGCCCTAGGGTGGGGGCTGTGCTGTCGCAGCTGGCCAGAAGCCCCACCTCGAAGTGGGTGAGCTTCAGGGAGAAGCGGGAGTGCCACATCGAAGCCAGGCCGGAAGGTGTCCACCCTGGGGCTGGCCTGTGCCACCATTGCCTGTCCCAGCTGGGAGGCCTGGGGGCAGGGGTCCGGGTGGAGACGGATGACCAGGTGGTTCCTGCCTCCATTCCAGTGTTGAGGAGCAGGGCCACACTGTCCATCCGGGTCTTCTGGGCTGAAGAGGAGGAGGAGGCAGGCCTCTGTGAGGTTGCGTGTGTGGTAGCGGGAGCCTTCCAGGGAAGCCAGGATCCTGCGATGCATCTCAGAGGCTGGTTGAGAGGCTGCATGTGCAAATACCTTGAGGCCATCACCCCTGCACCTGGAGGTGTCAAAGCAGATTCCCCAGCTGCAGCTGGCACCATGGGGGCCTTGAAGAGGTTGAGGGGCATCTTCTGGGGGCTCTTCAGGCTGGGAGAAACTCCGCAGGAACGCTGCATCCAGCCATCGGGGCCAGCCTTGGGGAGCGGCAGGCTGAGGTCTGGGGTACACTGCTAGGCGGAGAAGGGGGAAGACCCCCAGGAGGGTAAGGAGGAGACTGGAGGCTGACAGGGCCAGCCAGAGAGACTTGCTTCTCCAGAACTGCATTGACCACCCACAAGCAAGGCTGGGGGAAGCCAGGTGCCTCTGCCGGCATTCGGGAAGAATGAGCAGGACCTGAGGGCAGAAACCAGGGCTACGATTAGCCCTCTAGTCCAGCACTGTCATTGCACAGATGGGAAGACTGAGACTCATGAGGACAAGCTCCCTGCCTAAAGTCAAAGAGCAAGTCACTGGCCACACATGAGGGGTCAAGGAGATCCAGCTTTCTGGTCTTGCTTTCCTGTTCTCAGAAATCTGTTTCCTTGGCCTCTGCCCAACCCAGCCAGCCTTTGCCCCACCAGCAGGGCCACCTGCCCCTGGGTACTACTCAGACTGATGCAATCCTTGTCCAGACTGCAAAGCAATGTCCCTCTGCCCTCGTGGCTGCACCCTCTGACCCTGTCCTTGACTGAGAAGAGGGCTGTCTGCCAGGCCATGGAGGACTGGTCAGGGCTCCCACAAGAAACACCCTTGCCAGGCTCAAGGTTGGAAGGAAGTAGGGCTGGTCTCCCCCACGCTCCCCACAGCCTGAGCAGTCCCTGGACAGGCTCAGGCTACCCCTGAACCCACTGCCAGACACTCCTGTGGCTAGAGCTAAAATTAAACTCAGAGTCAGCTGAAGTCAGAGCCCTTTGCCTGGGGGACTGGAGGACTCAAGGTTCTGTTCCTCTTACACTCTGCTGCTGCCCCCAGCCCGGGCAGCGCCACCGCTCCCCAACCTCACAGCCACCCTGGGCCCTCGAGCTTAGAACCCTCACAGAGCAAAGGCCAGGTCCGCTGAGCCCTTTCCTGCCCCATGCCCCCAAGCCCTGCCAGCTCCTCTGTCTCCGGTCCCTCTCCAGGCAGCATCTGGCAGGTCTAGATCTCTTTCCTAGCAGCAGCCTGGCTCCGCCCCTGCCAGCCCTGATTTGCTCCTGGTTGGGAGGCAGGGTCTCCACTTAACCCCTTCCAATCCAGCTCCCTGGGTTGCTAAGAATAATAACCAGCAAGTACCACATCATGCTGGCCAGCAGCTATCACAGCATGTCTCTGAATTGTACAGCAAACCCCCAAAGCAGAGACTTCTCTGTCATTTTTTTTACAGATATGAAAAGTGAATCCAATGACTGGGGTTTTAGCTAAGTAGTACAGCATCTACCTGGCAAGCATGAGGTCCTGAGTTCAATTTCTGGTAAGAAAGAAAGAAAGAAAGAAAGAAAGAAAGAAAGAAAGAAAAAGAAAGGAGGGAAGAAGGAAGGAAGGAAGGAAAAGAAAGAAAGAAAGAAGCTAAGACAGGGAATGGAATCCTCTTGAGGTAACTCAGCTAAGAAGTCTCTGAGTGGAAATTTGAACCCTGAGCTTCTGACCATGGGTCGCCCTCATTGTGTGTTTGGGGAGTTGACAAATCAGCAGATGGGAAAATCAACAGACAAGGAGTTAGGGTTGCTGCAGGGGAGTTTGGTAAGGTATTCTGACCTGTCCCAGGGATTGGTCTCTGTAATAGTGCAATAATGATTTAGAAATGAAAGCCAATCAATCAAGAGTGAAGGAGTTTTATTGCCAAGCCTGGCGACGCAGTCTCTGTTGATGGATCTCGAGACTGCGCGCCTAACAACTAAGGGTGGTTACCTTTATCGTGGGTATGGGGAGGACGAGACTCGTAATGATTGGTGGATTCGGGGTGGTAAGAACACGGGGAGAAAGTTGGTTGGTTATTGAGGGTGGCAAGCCAAGTGTCAGTTCGGGGGAAAAGGAAACTTATCTTATGAAACAGAAACTTAAGTAGGAAACAGAAACTTCACTTTAAAATGGCGCACACAGAACAAGATGGCGGCGCATTTGGTTAGTCAATGGTCTGAGCATTACAGTCCCCTCTTCCTTTGGGGTCCCTGCCCCATGCTCATCCAGCCCCAGCTCTTGTTCTGTCAGTGTGGCAAGTTCTTCCTGAACTCCATGCTCTTTGAGTGCATGGCTCCCTGAGAGAGCCCCTGGCTGCTCCTTGGCCTGTGCTCCGTTAGGAGAATCTGCAATGTGCGCTGCCACCCACTGAGGAACAGCAGAGCTTATGGGGAGACACAGGAGCACCAGGTCGGTGAGTGAGGGCGGGCAGGGAGCCTCAGAAGTGGACTCTGGTCCTCCCTACCTCTGCCTCCCTTCCATGTAACGGGGATAATGATGGATATCTTGAGAGGGTTGCCAGGTTAGATCCAGGCCTATCCTCTGAGGCTCCCACTACAAAGGGTGCCCTTTTTCCTTGCTTGTCTTCTTCCCCTGATCTGAGTGCTACTGATTTGATGGGGGAGCTCCCATGGGAACATTCTACCCAACATGAGCAGCCAGTCTAGGGGTGCGACATGGTCCATATAGCTGGGAATGTCCTGAAGTTGCCCAGGAAGGGAAGCAGGCCTTTTGCAGGCTGACCACCCCTGAATACACAGGGACCTCTCCTACTAAAGAGGCAGGCATTTACACAAGGCCTCCTGCAAAGGCCTTCTCTCATCTTCCAGGAAGTGGCCGAAGCTCCCTTCTGACAGGAAGCCACCCCAACTCTCCTTGGACTGAGTCAGGTCCCTCCTCCAGGTTTTCCCTCTGTCTCTGTGCTCATCTGTTCATACACTGCTCCACCTGACCAAGACATAGAAGACCAGCTCTGGGACAGTTCCACTGGAGGCCCTGAGGATGCAACACTGAACAGGGTAATAAGGCAGGAAGTAGAAGGAGGAGGTCTCTGGAGGGGGCCTGAGAGCAGAGGAGAACAGAGAAAACTTGTTCTCCAAAACCACAGCAAACATCTGCCTCTAGGACACTCCTGGTAAAAACAAGGGGGCACAGAAACTGCAGGCTTTAGGGGAGCCCCAGATGGCTTTCCGAAGACTACAGAAAGCATCTGGTTCTAACAACTAGACCACATCTGGTAAAAGCAAGGGACTCATGTACCATGGACTATCCTCAGCACCCAAAGGTGACCTCACATTAATCATAATCTCATTTGCATTCTGGTCTTCATCCTTCCCGCCATGGACTTTGGGCACCATGACAGTTCCACAAAGGTCCATATACAGACAATCCCAAATACAAAAAACTACAACAGAAAGAAAGAGACTTGCTCCTAGTTGGAATAATTAATTTCATCAGCTTAAAGAGTTGCCTGTTTCCTGAAAAAGAAAAACAAAAAACAAACACAAAATACCACACCTAGGCACTGGGATCTGGTTTGTTTGGGGCTATGAGCTCTCCTCACTGGCCCGCTCCCATCCTGAGAAGCAGACTTGCACTCTAAACCTGTGCTGCTTTTACTCTCTGTGTTTGGTTCAATTTCTTCCTCAGGATGCCGAGAATCAGGGACATCTTCCAGATCTCAAGGGTCTCACAGTAGTAACAGCTGACATACTAAGTGTGCTTGAGGTGCTAACACACCAGCTCAACTAGTCCTCTCCCCATTCCCTCTATATAGGAGATACCATTCTTATCCCCATTTCATGGACAAAGACTCTGAGGCCCAGGGAGTTTAATTGCTTGCCTACATTCTGTTTCTTTAACCACAGAACCATGCTACCTGCTGAGTGAGACAGATGCCCTCTCGTCCTCCTGAGCCCACTCTCCAAAGGAGCGAGAGGCTGCTGATGGAAAGCTCAGAATGGTGTTGGTAGAGGAGACCTGGGAGTACACAGGCAGCTCCCTCACCCAGGGGTGGAGATGGCTTCTGAAGCGACACCTACCCAAAGACCTGAAGGGTAGCAGTGTAGTATTTAGGGGTTTCTCTTGTTTGCGGTACCACGCTCAAAGCCAGGGCTTTGTGACAGATGAATGATCCAGCATGCACTTCATCCCATGGGGACAGGCAGGAAATGGCAGACATGGAGGCAGAATGGCTCTCGATTTCTGGTCTTGTCCTGGTTTTGGCCAGGGGGCCTGATGCTAGGGGTCCTGACAGACTGCATTCTGCTACCTGCCACTGGCCACCTCAAGAGCCCAATCAGAGAAAGAGAAGAGTGAAAAGAGACAGGAATTTTATTTCCAGTGTGACCAGCATGCAGGTATGGGACCAGCATCCTAGGCCCTATCTTGAGAGCAGTGACAGAGCCTTAGGATCCTATGGGGTAAACCACAAAGGCACAAAGGAAGAAGTACGCATAGTTAACCAGTCCTGGTCAAGCTGTGATCTGGTTGGTCACTCTCTCAGGTCTGGTTCTTTGAGGTCCTGCTGGTTCTGAGTGGGGCGGTTGGTTTGTGTCATGGTAACTGCTCCCTCTTAAGCGAGTCATCTTATCATGGGGTAATATGCCTGTAAGACTTGCTGTTCCTGGAATCTTGAAAAAATCTTAATCTTATCTTGGCATCTTTGGTCTGAAGGGAGAAGAGAGAGGTTAGGTAAATTTAAGACTAATCATCCTGGTATTACCAGTTTTTAGACAGACACTCCTTAAATGATGATTGCCCCTGTGTGCGGAGTGGAGCAAGCCAGCAGTCAGCTCTGCTCTCCTGTGTCTTTCTCCCCACTGGCACCCATAGAGTAAATATCCAGCAGAGGTTCATTGAACGGTGAAGGTGGGGCTGGGGATTTAGCTCAGTGGCATAAGTGCTTGCCTTGCAAGCGCATGGTCGTGAGTTCAATCCCTGGTACCAATAAAAAAAAAAAAAAGAACGGTGAAGGAGTGGATGAGTGGAGAAAGCCAGCAGCTGAGGGGGGCATTGAGGGACACCCGATCCTGCTCTGGCCGTGGCTCTCCAATGGGCTTACATCCAAGCCTGCATTTGTGCAGACAGACAAGCCCTCTCGTACCTTTATGCCTGCAAGAGAGGCTCTCAGGCCGCTGGGTCTGGGCTTGTTTGGAACACAATTCACATGCCTGCCTGGCTTGGATGGGGGAGAAGGCGGGGCATCCTGGCATGGAGGACTGAGTTGAGCTTATCCTAAAAATAGATCTCTGTGATCTGCCAGGAGCTCCCAGGCTCTGAAAGAGCTCTTCCATGCTCATCAAAGCCTCTGGGAGACAGCTCTCCTGTAGCGGTGCTCTAACCTGTGGAACTGATGCACTGGGGAGGAGGGAACGGACCAGAGCAGGAAGGAAGAGGCAGAGGCCTGGCTTCCCGGAGGAGGCTGGGCAGGCCAGAACACGGATGAGAGGTCCAGGAGGTGCTCTGGATGGCAGCGCAGGGCTCCGGGCACTGCAGGATCTTTTCTGCTGCAGAGGAGATGCCACACCTTACCCTGGGGGGTCCTGGGTCAGAGGCTGCTTCCTGCCTGAAATGGCAGGTATCACACTGGTCAAGGTGACCCAGGCAGAGAACAGACACTGACACCATCAGTGTGAACTGAAATATTCCCTCTGCATCCTGTTTTGGCTTTCCTGCCTCCACTCCTCCCCAGGCTAGGGCCAAAATCTCCGGAAAGAATGGCTATTGTCTTTAGAGAGGAAAAGGCCTGCTACACTAAAAAGTACAGAGTACAGCCCAAGCGCTCTTACAGAGCTGTGGGTTCCTGTGCCAGTTACTTCACCCCTCTGTGCTTCTGTTTCCTCATATGTAGAATGGGGGTGCTCATAGCAGCTCCGCTTTAAAGATTTGCTGGGCATAAGAGTGAGGTAAGGAGGACCGCATTCGGCATGCCATGCCCGGCACACTGTGTCCTCCAGCCCCTCCTCGGGCCCAAGGGAAGCCACGCTGGGGTAGGTCAGGACCTGAACTTGGGGTTCCCTGTCCTTGCTGCAACTCCACCTCTTGCTGCAGGAAGAAGACGCTTGATGATCGTGATGATGATGGTCCCCGTGAAGCTCCATCTGTGGCTGTCTGTCCCTCTGGCTCTGGGCTGCCAGGGCATCTCACTGTGGCACCAACAGGTGCCAGGAGGCCTGAGATTTCAGCAGGCTCAGCTCTACTTGTTTGCTCACACCAAACTCTCAGGAATCTTCACAAGACTCTGCAGCATCAGTCAGCTCTGGCTCAAATGAGTCTTCTCTGGGGCCCAGGAGGAGGCGGAGCAGTGCCTACTGACAATGGGGTCAGTACCAGGACCAGGGATGGAGTGTGAGACAGTAGGTTCTGACCTCTGCTGCTCTCTCAGGCCTGACTATGTAACTTTGGACAAATCACACTCTTTTTCTAGGCATATATATATATATATATATTTTTTTTAACCCTCAGTCTACAATTGTAACAGTACTAGGCTTCCTGGACCAAAAAGTTCTTTCTCAGAAGTAGTCCTGAGCAGGATGTGGTGGAACACACCTGTGATCCCACCACTCGGGAGGATGAGGCAGGAAGATTGCTGTGAGTTTGAGGCCAGTCTGGGCTACATAGTGAGTTCAAGACTAGCTTGAACAGCATAGTGAGAGCCTGTCTCAAAAAAACAAAACAAAACAAATAACAACAACAAAAAGAATTGAGATAGTAATTCATAGAAAAGATAAGATACAAATGATTTTTGTTTAGTAGCGCTACAAATGTTTTCTGACCAGTAGAGATGGCTCCAAACATGATGGGCCATCCACTGTTTGGGATCTCATTAACAATTTTGTTCCATTATTTTCTATGCATCATAGGCTATATTATCAACAAACTGAACAAGCACTGTCAGTTTGATAGTTTCCTTAGCAAGGAGTGAAATACAAATTTGTTGCACCCTACCATGCTGGGGACCCAATCCGGGGCTCTGCACACATTTTGCCACTGAGCTAATACCCAGCCCCTGAAATAACTTCAGCGCATGCTCACTATGAATTTTTTTTAATGTCTAGAGGATTATAATTTGGCAACACACCGAGCCTCCTTTGCTTCCTCCTTAAAATGGGTGACTTAAGGGAGGACTTGAGTCATGTACTGTGGGCATGTGCAGGTGCTGCCCAGCTCTTTAGATCCATGCTTTCATTTAAGCCTCACATCCTAACACTATGGGGCAGGTGGCTGTCCCCATTTCACAGATGAGGTCAGAGAGAAGAGATGATGTGATTGCCCCAAGGGCACACAGTCAGGGCATCACAGAGCCAGGGTGACCATCACTGCATTGTCCATCCAATTCCCCATTTGCAGGTCCAGTGTAGGACTCAAACTGGACAATAGGTATACATGTGAATAACTGCAGTCCACCCAGTTCTGCCTCCTAACCAGCCATACCTACTCACAGGCCAGGGTCTCAGCTCACTCCCCTGGAAGGTGGGGCTCTGCTGCCTGCATGATGGTGGTACCCAGAGACAGCCAGAGGTCATCCAGGTGAGCAGCATCATACACAGGGCACTGTTCATGTCTCAAAGTGCAGGCTGAGCTTTTAGTACTGGCCTCTCCTTTGGGGCAAATATTCATGAGGCAGAGGTTTGCTCAAGTAAATTTTACTCCCTGACCCTGAAGTCATTTTGTTCTTTCTTCTAGAATGTCCCTGGAAATCACCTTCTCTGAAGGCTCCAGAACCCATGTCCAGCCTTGCCCTGAGATAGTTCCTGGGTCCTCCCAGAGCAGCCCATACCTGGACCCCTCCACCTCTGCCCTGGTTATCTAGGGGTTAATCATTGGAACCCTCCTGGAGAAGGTTTACCTAGCTGGCAGGCTGCTGCAAACCCAGGTAATTAATAGTCTGCTTCCCAAAGCAGAGGCAGAAAGATTTGTGTCTCCTCTCTTCCCTCCCAGGGGTGCTGCTTGGCAGTGCAAGAACTACTTTCTGTGGGCTCTTCAGGGAGACTCTCTGTAGGGTAAGCCTGCTGAGGCAGGGGTCAGGCCTGGAGGAAGCAGACTCAGAGGTGACCCTGAGCAGGAGAGAAAGGGTCTCTCTCTCTGAGTCTTTCTGTACCTGAATCATGGGTCCAGACTGATTCTCTTTAATACTTGATAAAAGACAGAGCTCCTCCAAGCGCTGGGCCAAGGCTGGGAGCTTTACTGCATTTCCTCTCTTAATTCTCATAATCACTGGAAGAGCTGGGAGCTCTTATCTCTGCTTCTGAATTAGAGGGAGGAGAGCAAGAGAGGCAGCATCATTTGTCTCCAGTCACCCGGTCAGCGGGTAGTAGAACTGGCACTCATCAGATCCACCCGGCTTTCTACTTTCTCTGATGGAATGAAAAGCAGTTGGTAGGCTGAATGCCAGCTCTGTGCTTGGCACTGTGCTGAACCCTGTCAATCTCCAGCCCTGCAGTATCACATCCCTGAAGGCCTTCAGTAAGCTGTTAACACCACAAGAGTGATGCAGTGCAGTCCAGTATCAAGAAGGAAGCACAGCATTTAATTTATTGCTAAAGTTAATTTGTTACTGCTTTATTATATTGTTTATTTTATGAATTTAATTTATTAATGTACTAATTTATTTTATTGCCTTCATACTGAGCTACATCCCTAGCCCTATTTTTTTTTTTAATATTGAGACAGGAGCTTCCTGTCTCAGCCTTCCTGTATTGAGACTTGTGATCTTCCTGTCTCAGCCTCCCAGAGTGGTGGGATCAGAGGTTTGCACCGACATAGTTGGCCTCACTGCATGATCATCAGATCCTGTCATCACCACCTCCCAACTAACCCTGAACCCCACCTTGCTTCTCCACTGCCCCAGCCCCAGGTCAGCTGCCATCACTGTGGCACCAGATCATGGCATTGTCCTCTGGTTTCTATGTTCCCCTTGTCATACTAAAATACTTTCTCCTCACAGCAGCTGGAGGGTTATGTTAAGTATAAACCCCCTTCCCTCCTTGGCTTTAACTCTATACTAACCATGTCTTTTTATCTTCCACATTTTGATGCTTCCACACCATGGTGTTGGGTCCTGCAGTCTCTCATTAGCCTCTCTAGGGGCTGCAAGTGGGTCCCAGAAGGTCACTCGGCAGAGCTGACCCAGTATTGTTGGTCATGTTCCCACCCCCGCCGCACTCCAGCTTCTTCATTTCCTCAAGCCTGTGCAAAGGTTGGTACCCAGCTTTGAAGGCTGGCAAGGCTTTGCCAGGTATCTGATGGGGCTGGATGATAACAAGGCTGGAAGCTGCAGAGGACCGGGAGCAGGAACTGGGCCTGCCTCAGCTTCTGGCATCCCTGAGCTGATCTAGCTCCCACAAATCATTGTTGATGGGAGATTCTGGGAAGCAGGCCACTGCCGAGGCCCCGTAAACTATCACAAGCCTGCAGGGAACCAGAAAGAGAACCGCCCTGCCCTCATCAGCTCCCCTCTGTCGGTGGAGGTGGGCAGGACACTCCACCCCTTTGTTTGTGGAAAGTCCCCTCTGCCCCGATCCTTTCTCTAGGCTCCATAGTACCTGCTCCTTCCAGCCAGGGCTCTGGCAATTGCCTTGGGAGACTTTGCTCCAGATCTAGCTAGGTCTGACAGAGGTGCAAGTGGGAGCAGCCTCCAAGACCCCAGCATTTCTCCTTTCCCTCCAGCCAGGCATTCAGCTTTGGTAGCAGAACAGCAGATCGGCTTTATCAGTCATTGACCAGAGGAACTTGGGCAAGCAGCCCAGCTTCCATGTATCTCAGCTCCCTGGATGTAAACTAGGGATGGTGCTACTGACCTTTTGGAATTATTGTGTCAATTAAATGGACAAGATTTGCCAAGCACTTGGCACCAATGTGCTCCTTCCCAGCACTGAACTCCAGTGTTTGGAATTCATCAAAAGGAAGTTGGCAGGGATGGAGTGACAGTGCCCAAGGGTAGGTCATGTTGTTTCAACACATATTCTGCAGAAGAGACAAGACTTGCAAAGGCAGGGAGCGGGGTCAGGGTGAGACTGGGGAACGTTATGTCCCAGGCAGTTTGATATGCCTGAAGTAAGCAGTGGTCAAGAATGAGGAAATGAAACAAAATAGATCAGCTGGAGTCAAGATGTGAAGAAGGGCTTGAGATCAGGTTCTATTCTCAGGCCTCAGCTGTCACATGCGGAGTAGTCACGACTGTGGGAATGTGACTCTTGTGGACCTGGATTCAAATTCTAGTTCATCCAATTGATTGGATAGCCTTAGACTCTTAAGCTCTGTCTTGGCTTCAGTGCCCCGAAAAGCAGACTCTGAGACTTGGATGCTGGGACTGTTTGGGAGGCCATTCCCTGAGCAGAAACGAGAGCAGGAGGAAGTAGGGCAGGGGAGGGAGAAAGTGGTAAGGGGCATGGAGAGAGCATGCTCCAGACCTCAGAAGCACCCTGTCTGGACGAGGGGAGCCTAGGCACTGAGGATCAACACTCTTGATGGCTGAAGGTTGTTATTGGGGTACATAACATCCCCCCACCGTTTTCCTGGTACACAGATACCTAGGAAAATCCTCAGCTCAGGGAAGCAGGACCTGGAGCGGAGGGGCTCAGGTAAGGGAAGTCTGGAGGGGTAGGGGATAGGAGAAGGTGGTGACAGCTTCTACTGTCACTCCTTTGAACCTCTGTTTTCTTGGCTGAACCACAGCAACAATACTTTCTCTATTTTTATTTATGTATTTGTTTGTTTGTTTATTGATTTGTCTTTTTGAGACGGGGTCTCACTATACAGTTCAGGCTGGCCTTGAGCTCACTTTGTAGCCCCAGCTGGTCTCAAACTTGCAACAATCCTCCTGCCTCAACCTCCTGAATGCTGTGATTACAGGCATGCGCCACCTCTTCTCATCTGCAAGTGGAAAGACACACTTCAGAGGATGGTTAAAATAAGAAAAGTCTTTGACGGCACCGAAGCCTTGCATGACATATAGGAAATGATCGGTAAGTGGCAGGTATGGCTGGGCTCCGTTCAAACACCCGCTCCTCACACTCCTTCCCTGACCCTCCTACTGACAGCAGCTCACTCTCCTCACCATTGAAGCATCTATTTCTGGTAGAGAATTTTTTTTTCTTCTCAAATCCATTTTATTTCAAAGAGGCAAAAAAAGGCAAAAAATAAAACCAAATTTCAAAACACATCAGCCTGGGGGCAACAATGGTACATACATCGAGTGTTGTCATCCCTAAATCATCCAGGGCACAAGACATCTGCAGTCAACTGTCTGAACAATGTCAGCGCAAAGCTTTCTCTTCATTTACCTCAGAGAAGTCAGTAGTAAAACTATCTTAACTATCTTTTTTGGGGGTGGGTATCAGGGATCAAATTACTGATTTCTCTGAGGTAAATGATCAAAGATGTTGAGCATTTTTTTCACTTATTATTTGCTGTTTGTATTTCTTCACCTGAGAAGTGTATGTTCATCTCAGATGCCCATTTTTGGATTGGGTCTTTAACTTTGGGAGGACTGATTTTTTTTAAGTGCTTGATATGTTCCCGATAGTAATCCTTTATCTGAGGAACAGCTGGCAGACATTTTCTCCCACATTGTGGGTTGTCTCTTCACTCTGTTGGTGGTTTCTCTTGCTGTGTAAAAGCTTTTCAATAGGATGAGATTACAGTGGTTGATTCTTTGTGATAGTTCCTGTGCAATCTTGGTTTTGTTCATAAAATCTTTGCTTACCTGTAGAGAATCTAATACAGTATGTAATTGTCCAGTGTATTGCTGGTTTTTATCTGTCTCTCCTCACTATAATGAAAGCAAAATGCAGGCAAAGGAAAAAATCTCTCTTATCCATTGCTTTTATATTCAGCCCTAAGCCCAGTGCCTGGGGCATAATAAGGGGAATCAATAAAAAAATTTTTTTGAGACAAGGTCTTACCATGTAGTCCAGTTTGGCCTTGAACTCTTTATATAGCCCAAGGTGGCCTCAGCCTCCTGAATGCTGGGATTACAGGTGTGTGCCACCATGCCCAGCTCAATAAATATTTTTTGAATGGGAGAGTTTTTTTGGAGGCAGGGTCTCACTATGTAACACAGGCTGGCCTTGAACTTGCTTATGTAGCTCAGGCTGGCCTCAAACTCACAGCAATCCTCATGTCTCAGCCTCCTAAGTGCTGAGTTTATAGGCATATACCATCACACCTGGCCGAATGGCAGAATTATTCATGAAACTATAATGGAGAAGGATTGTTTCTGTTCTTGATCCTTACTAAGCACCTAGTCTAACTTTTAATATCTTCTGGAGGATTCATTCAGACTCCAGCTGGGTCCTTAATGCTAGAAACAGTAAAGCGCAGCTCTATTCAAAGTGACCCAAGTCAATCCCTCCATCCGTAGCTTGCTGCCGACTAACTTCCGGGCTATGGTACAGGAAAGAGTTAAGGACAGCTGAGCAGGTTCCACCTGAGGGGCGGGTACACCGGGAGCAGTAGTCTGAAGGCAGTAAATTGAAAAGAATAAAGCTCTAGTATAACTTGGCTCCTGTGCACTCAGAGTGATGGAGAGGCATCGGCTGAAGCTTCAGCCCCACTCCAGAGGTCTTGGCAAGGTGTTCACATGCCCGTGTAATTTATAAATTTAGTAAAAGTAAGATATTTTAATATCTTTTTTTCTGAAAGAGGGCTTTCTCAGAATTATGAGCTTCAGCCTCACAAAACCTAGATCCACCTCAAGCTCAAGAAACTTAAGGGACAGCCAGGCATGGAGGCACATACCTGTAATCCCAGCACTACAGAGGCTGAGGCAGGAGGATTGCCATGAGTTTGAGTCCAGCCTGAGCTCCATAGTGAGTTCAAGGCCAGCCTGTACTACAAAACAAAACTATGTCTCAAAACACAAAGAAACAAATAAAACACAAAACAAAAACAAAGAAATTGTCCCTTCCATACTTGCTGAGAGGTTCAAATTGAGTATAGAAAGATCTTCCCTGTTCATAATGCAGTCCCATGACTTTGCTGTAAAGATTACCTCTTGGGCCGCCTTGGCAGGATATCCTGACCTAAAGAGAAATCCTCATGAGCCTGATCAGCTCCCAAGGATAGTCCCTTACCTATCTAGAAGACACAGATGTTTGTTCCCTTGGGTACTTGGCCAGTTTCTGGGGGCCACGAACTCCCTGCTTCTGGTCACACATACGGTTGAGACACCATCACTTTTGCTAAGGGGCCTCACTGGTGGGGGGCTCCATGGAGAGGAGCATCTCCCCAGAGCCTTCCCAGGGACAACCCCGAAAGCATTAACACAACTCCCCAGCACTGCAATTGGAATTTCACATGTTGAAGCTCTTCTGATCTGGTGTGTAACTTTCTTTCTGTACTTTCTTTTCCTTCTGTGTAATTTCTCTCTCTCTCTCTCTCTCTCTCTCTCTCTCTCTCTCTCTCTCTCTCTCTCTCTCTGTGTGTGTGTGTGTGTGTGTCTGTGTGTTAACAGTTTATTAAATTTGTTTCATTGCTTTTATCTGGTTGCCAGGGGCTTTTGTTTGTAAATCCAAACCTCTAAGTTAAGCAGCTGTGAAACTGTGGTCACCTTAAAGCTATACTTACAACAATGGCGTAAGTGAACATTACTGTTACTCAGTGGATAAAGAAGTGGAGGCTTTGAGAATGGTCACTGTCCCAGGTCTCACAGAAAGTGGAACAGCTGAGATTTAAGCTCAGCTTGCACAGCTGGGGGTGTAGCTCATCATGTGCAAGGCTCTGGGTTCCAACCCCAGCACTATCAAAAATCCTTCAGGGCCAGGGATATAGCTCAGCAGCACAGCACCTGCCTAGCAAGTGTGAGGTTGTGTGTTTGATCCTCAGCACCAAAAATAAATAAATAAATAAATAAATAAATAAATAAAAACCTTCAGTCTCCTGGCTCTGGAACCATGACACTTGATCATCTAAATCATTTTTTTTCTTTTCTTTCTCCTTTTCTCTTTTTATCTCCCTTTTTCTTTCCTGCTTCTCATCCTCCTCTTCCTCTTCCTCATCTTCTTCCTCTTCCTCCTCCTCCTCTTTCTTCTTCTTCTTCTTCTTCTTCTTCTTCTTCTTCTTCCTCTTCTTCTTCTTCTTCTCATCCTTCTCATCTTCCTTCTCTTTTGAGGTACTGCAGATTAAACCCAGGGAGCACTGGATTATATCCTCAGTCCTGTATTGTTTTATTTTGAGACATGGCCTCACTAAGTTGTCCAGCCTGACCCTGAACCTGCCATCTTCTTGCCTCAGCTGTTTGAGTAGCTGGCACCATAGGCATGCATTACCACACCCAGCAAAGAAAGTCACTTCTACGCACTTGAGTTTCAGCATAGAGGAGACACCAACACATGTCAGTAGGTAAGAAAAAGAAAAGCAACCCTGAGCTCCAGAAGCCTGCCCAGCACTCAGCTGGCTTTGGTGTTTTCCTGCTGAACATAAACTTCACAGAAGAGCAACAGCAGACCGCGCGCCTAGAGAAATGGCACACACAGGACCACTCTGTTATCCTGTCCAACCATGGACAAAACAGAAACATTGTCCAAACTGCAGAAAAGAACCAACCATACCCCATCCTTGCTAATCTGAGACTCTTACTTCTATGACACCTTTAGCCTCAGCCTAGCCCTCCCTCCCTCTCTCTAGATAAACTTTATGATGACCTTGCTTCTTGACAGCATCCAACCCAAAGGAAAGCCCCACTTCTTTAAACTCTCCCTGAACTTACCTAACAAAAGCCCAACTGCTAAGAAGTCCTTTGCCATACCCTCTTCCCGCCCGTTTCTCCCAGCACAGCGCTCTCCTCCCGCTGCTCAGAGCCTAAGTGCAGCTTGAGCTGTGACAGGTATGTTCCTGGCCACCTTTGACTAGAAAGGCACTGACATGAGCATCATTCACTGGTGCATCACTGAGCACAAAATATCGCTGTCAAAAGTCACACAATATTTCTCCTTCCAAAACAGGTTGATGGTGAGAAAAACAAAAATGGCAGTTCCCTTTACTAGTCAGGGGTGATCGGCTTTGTTTTTATTTTCATTTTTTCTTTGTCATTTTGTCTCACTATGCAGTTCAGGTTGGCCTTGAGCTCATTTTGTAGCCCAGGCTGGTCTCAAATTCCCAGCAATCCTCCTGCCTCAGCTTCCTGAGTGCTGGGATTACAGGCATGCGTCATCACGCTCAGCTGTAGATTATTGGTTTTAAACAGAAAAGGCAACTTTTTTTTTTTTTTGAGACAGGGTCTTGCTATGTAGCCCTACTGGCCTTGAACTCATGGCGATCCTCCTGCCACAGTCTCCTGAGTGCTGAGATTATGGGTATACACCACCAGGCTCAGCATGATCTACATTTTTAACTAGGTGGTAGATACAACAAACATTAAAAAAATTGTTGAGCTATACTCTTAAGGTGAGCGTGCTTTCATATTTTATTGGAAACCTATTATACCTGATTTTAAAAGTGTTTTCCACTAACTCGGGCAGGTAGTGAGACAGAAGGCAAGGGCCTGACACTCCCCAGGAGGTACTTTTTATTTTTGCTGTCAAGGCTGCCCCAAATGCCTTCTGGCCAGTCTGGCTACATCAGGTACCCCACAACCAGTCAGGCAGACATTTACTTTGGCTGCAGCAAGCTTCCTTCTCTGACCAATCCCAGATGACCCTGCCCTGCACCCCTCCGCAGCCCATTCCCCGTCACAATCAAACAGAAAGTCTGCCACCACGTGCAAACCCTTGTTTTCCCTTTCTAAGCAACCTCCCTGTACTCTTGGTGGGTCAGTCCGTGTACTGCTCCACCTTATGCTGTAGCACAGGTCCTAATAAAACCCAACTTTTGAATAGCATACTTTTTGCATATTCATAATTTTTATCTTGAGCAGAACATACTGAACTAGTACAGTAAGAACTGTGACCACTGAATGTGGCCAGCTGCCACCTTTGGAGGCTGGAAGAGATCCCAAGTCCAGCTGGTAGCTGCTGCCTCTGTGCAGTAGGGAGGTTCCACTAACACCAACAGCTGATAGCTGCTGACATTCAAAGTTCAGGACTATTGACCTTCCAAGAGCTATAGTTTGCCAACTCATAACCTCAATACAAATTGAGCAGAAGACCCTCATCCAACTGGTAACTTACTGGTGGTCCACACAGGCATCCTCCCCTTCAGAGGGCTCTAAAGAAGGAGGTGGATAACAGTGATAGTCATCCGCAATGGAGAAGAAGCTAAAGAACTAGCTCATATCTGATTTCCATAGCACACGTGGCTAAAGGCTCACTAGATGGTGACAGCAGACAGAAAAACAGGAAACCCAAAGCTGGTCACCCAAATACCAACTTAAAATAGATCAACCACAAGGTAACACCAGGGTTGCGATGGTAGCTGATTTGAGGGAAACCTTGGGTTACTGGAAGTCAAGATCTATGATTAAAAAGACTGGGAAATCAACTTGTGGACAACTTAAAAGCATTTGGTTGTTCATCCCAGAAAAGACTACATGAACTCCATCAGTTTCTTTTGCAACAGAAAAGAGTCTGAGTAGACCCACGGAAGAGCTTCCTAACAGTGACAAATGAAGTGGAGCAGCCCTGACAACCTGGTCCCTGGGAAATTTGAAACTCATCTGGCCAGCAAAGGCCCCAACATGCCTTGGGCTGTAAGTAGGAGACTGGAATAAATGACCTCTGACCTCCAGCTGTCCCTCTCATGACCAAGGCCTCTGCTTTGTTGTGAGTGTTCTGGGTCAGCGGCATAGCCTCAATTAATTACCCAAAGGGAGCCATTTCTATCCACACTAAGCTTTTTATGTTCTCTGGCCATCACCACCAACCACAGCTTTCATTAAGTCCAAGGATTAATTCCCACAGCGCAGTGCTGTCATCGCTCTCCTGATGGCTTGTCTTCCAGAAGGATGGTGGTGGAAATGGTTTCAAGGAGACAGATGAGCCTGAAGAAACCCAAAGCAGGGAATCTAGATGCTGAGGACCTGGGAAAACATGGAGAGATCATATGTGGGACTCCTTTCCTAAAAGAGCTCGCAATGTGTGGAAGACTTAAGCGTTCCAACCTGGCAAATGGCACAGGGTAGGCAGTGGTCCTTTGGGGATGAGGGGATCAGGGAAGCTTTGTGGAGAAGGAGGACTTAAAAGGAATTTTAAAGGCAGAGCAGGACAGATCACCAGGCAGGACAGCACAATTTCATGGCACCAGAGTGCCCAGTGGAGGAGACAGCATGAGTTGAAGGGTAGAGATGTGACAGAGATTTAGAGGCTGGGCCTGCAGAAGCCCAGTGGATAACTAAAAGCAAGAAGGAGCTTAGCATCTCTGTCTTTGTTTTGTATCTCTCTTTTATTACCTTAACATTTTGGTTCAGATCAGCTCAGCTCTACGCATAGGCACACTGATCACCTAATAATCATCTGTTTGAAAAACTAGTAGGACAAGGTATATGATCTCTAAATTTAGCCTACATTATTCTGCCTCAGTGACTGAGGACACCAAGATCAGAATACCTAAGGTAATTTTCAGAATCTGCAGTGACATCCAACTGCAAGCTTTTACAGCTTCCGGTTCTACACTCCTTGGAGGGATGCCCAGAAATTTCCAGTCATTGTCACCTTGATTCCAGGAAAATTAAAGCCTCAAAGACCATCTCATTTTGACACCACCCCCTCCAAGCAAAAGCAATTACCCCATGATAGGAACCAAGGCTGTAGACAGCTAAGTTAGGTAGAAATATTACAGGCAGTCAGACAGAGCTAGGCCCTCATGGGAGTCAGTGCAGAGGATGAAAACACATTACAACTATGGCTAGAGGCACATCTGTTGGGGGCCAGGCCTCAAGATAAAGACAGAATGACCAGGCACACATGTTGCCCCAGGGGATAAGCGATATACTATAATTAGTATCATCTGGGTCAATGAAGTCTAGACAGACATCAGCCACCCAGGTGGGTAACCAGGACCTCCTGACTCATCTCTTCCAAAAAAGCCCTTTTTCTTTCTATGTACATGTACTACATGATTTACCACTCTACTGGATCAATATTATCTAACTGGATATATTTTTTTTTGGCACTGGGAATTGAACTCGGGATTTCATGCTAGCCAGGCAGGCGCTATGCCACTGAGCTATATTCCTGGACTCTTATACTTTTAATCTTATTGGTTGATCATGGTTTTTGTCCCATACTGTACCCAGCTTGATATTTTGCTCTATAAGATTTCCTCTGAGAAGAAAAGCTCATTGACAACCCACTTTCTGGATTCTGACTCTCAGCAGCTGTCTCGCCCTCTATAAAATATCTTCCTGTTCAATTCTGTTGTTTCTCAGAACTTATTCGTCAGTTTGGGGAACATGAACTCGGCATATTGGACATCTAGCAGGTTGGTTATTATTGTATTTCCCTATATCATTTGGAGGTCCTATATCACCCCCAGCAGAATCCATCGTCTCATGATGGGGACCAAAGTGCCCCTTCTAGCAGTAACAGCACTCTAAGAGCCTTGCCTGAGATATGAATCAACCAGATCACACCATTCTTGAGATCCCAACTTGACCAGGATTATTCATCCTGCTGCTGTGCAAACCCTCAACCCTTGCCTTTGTTCCCCCTTTCTATAAAATGCCAAAGTCTGCGTCAGCCCCCTGAAGATAGATCTCGAACCTCCTTGTCATTCCAGCATGGCCATCCGGACTAAAGCTCCTTACCTGACCTTTACCTTGACTGGCAGTTTGGGAGGGGTAGCTGACCCTAATCTGTTGGGACCCAGGAAGCCAGGACTTTACTCCCCTTAAAATTCTCCTTAGAGAGAACAATGAGATAGATAAAGATAAGATAAAGATAAAGATAGAATGACCAGGCATACATGCCACCCCAGGGGATCCTGGGATTGGTGAGGAGCACAGTGGCTGGGGCACAAAACAGGGGCATGAGCGCCATTGGCAGAGTGTGGTTGAAGACTTTGAATTCCAGGCTAAACTGGGGCCTCATGAGTAGGTCCTAGAAAGCGGCTGAAAGTTTTTGAGCTCAGGAATGATCCAAATTTCTTAAGGAAGCTTACAAGACTTTGGAGGATGAGATCCAAGGTAATTCTCTCCCCATTCTTACCCAGCACACTCTGTGCTCTGCAAACCCTGCATTTACCGTTCTTCACCCTCCCTGTAGTCATGGCTAAGTCCTTTCCTTCAGGTCTCGACTTTATTTTTTTCAGGTCTCGATTTTAACAGCACTTTCTCTAGGAAGTGTGAAGGCACAGCCTCCTCGCCCCCAATCTCGGACAGGTGTCCCTTTTTAAGGCTCCCACATTCACTGTCCCCCTATAGCACACATCGCTGTGTTGTGTGAATTCTCGGCTAGTCTGGGAATTCTGTTGAGGCTAGAGACAATATCTTTTCCATCAGAGTTTCCCCTAAGAACCAGCATAAGGCAGTAAAGTAGAGGATGAATGAAGAGACATATGTGGACCTTCTGCTACCTCGGGTTCCTCTCTAACCCAAAGGAGTGAGACTGTGGAGGACAATGGAAAATCCCAGTTGTCAACAGCTGCAGGTTGCTAAGGTATATACCCTTGACATGGTCAGTGTTATTCTCCCAGGAAGCAAGGGGAAACATAAACAATGCACGGCCTCCTCCTTGTTCCTAAAAATAAAGAAAAGTCAACGTTATTTCCGGGCACGCCCGGGAGCTATTTGAGGCACGGTTAAGCGGAAGGTTACTTACCGGGCCTTTAAGCAATAATCCTCCGTCGAAATCTAGCCTCGTGGAGGCTGCTCCTCAGGCTACCACCAGGGGGAGGAATCGTACCACATCGCACCCCATCCCAGGGCGTTTCGCAAACGCGGAGAACTCTAGGAATTGTAGTCCTGGGGCAGGCACGGTCTCTCGTGGTGCACCTCGGGAGTTGTAGTTCCAGGCAGAGAATTGGAACAATGCTTTTAAGTGTCCGTGTTGAGTTCTTAAAAACTACAACTACCAAAGCATCACGGGCTCCTGGGTGTTTCTCATTTCCTTGGAGTGAAACGTCTGTGGTTGATTCTAAGGGATCACCTCGACTGGGTAAGTTTGGTTGGAGAAGGCTCTTCTGACTGAGGTGTACGCAGACTTTTTTTCATATTCCAGTCTGATTTATGGCCTCCTCGTCTTTCAGTCCCAGAAACTGTACATTAACCTTTAATCTTCGTTCTTTCTGTGTCCCGTTCAGACACCTGCAGTATCCACTCACACCCTAAATCCCCCTGCGTCACCTGTCGGTTCACTCTGGTAATCTTGGAATCCCACTCGGAGACCTCAGCCCCAGCCTGACCCCCAAAGCCTCACCTACCCCAAACCAAGGCTGCTTTCTGTGTTCTCCGTACCTTGTATGCTTTGTCTTACGTGTACTCTCCTGTTTTTCATGCTGGTGAAAGAAGGGTTCCTTTTCTTTTCCTTTTTTTTTTTTTTTTTAATGGCATGGGAATTGAACTCACGACCTCATGCTTGCCAGGCAGGCGCTTGGAAGTCAGCCCACGGGGTTCTAGTCCGCTCTGCGACCCGCTGTTTGTGACCTTGGGCAAGTCATACAACTTCTTTGGGACTCAGTTTCTTCATCTATAAAATGAAGATGTCATAGAGAGAAGTTGTGTTTTGGAGCCAGTAAACTAGTAGGTGTGAAAGTGCTTTTCAACTATAAGCTTCCGCAGGTGACAGAAATTTTTTATTCCATTTGTTAGAGCCTGGAACGCCCTAATCAGGGCTGAGTTCTGCCACCTTGTTACTTAAGCCTGTTCGTTGAGCTTTGATGTCTGCATCTAAGAGCAGGATGGTGTTTCTTCACTTCCTCCAGAGATCAACGATCAGACAAACCAATGAGCTTTCTGGTCTCCAGGGATCTTTGTCTGAAAGGAAGCACTAGTGAGGTGCTTATCTTGAACCCTGTCCTGAAAGAGCCAGCGAAGAAAGGTCCACTCGGCTGGCAGGGGGCAGCAGGAGGACAGCTACGGTGTTAAGCCCTGTCCATTCCCTTGGGGTTCTTCCTGCCCTGTTTTGTACACTCTGGCTTTGGCAGGAGTGGCTCAGGCCTGGAAAGACTGAGTAGGAAGAGTCCTAAAGGGTTTTTAATCCAGGAAAAATGAGACTTTGCCTGGGTATGTTGAAAGAGAGACGTAGCATTATTAGTTCTTGACATTTTCTGAGCACTTAAAATGTACCAGGCCCTTGACAGTGTCAGTCTCCTTATTTGTATTTTACTTATGAATTGTTTTACTTATGAAGAGTTTACATATAGAAAGCTTAGTTTCAGAGAAGTCATGTATTTAAAGTTATAGCTACCTTCCATGGCTATATTGCCTTTTATACAGCAAGTGCTTTACATACATTTTTTAATCCTTTTGACATTATGAGTAGTTGTTTTTCTGTCAAGTGGATCATTATCAGTTTTAGTTTAAGGAACTTTCTGAGGATCTCAGAGCTAATAATTAGCAAAGGTGACTTTCAGAGTCATCCAAGCTTTCTTTTTCTACTATACCCTGTAACCTTATTTTTAGGTCAGAAAGAGATTCTGTTCCTCAAAAATGGAGAGGGTTTAAATCAAAACCAAACAAAGGTACATTTATCAAGTCCCTACTATTTAGAAAGCTCGTAGATGGTTTGACCTACAGAACATAGTCTACTCTGGATTGTATCTGAAGAGAAAAGGCATAAATCTTTGTGGAACTGAATAGCATTCATTGGATAAATTAATTATTGAGACCAGCTATATGAGGAGCACTACATTAAGTCAAATAACAGCTCCTTCTAGGTGGTCATGGAGACAACACCCACTGGAATTGTCATAAAATCAGGACCAGAATGCAGTGTACACTAAGTGTTGGTTGTGTATGCACCTGTCTGAATAAACTGTATGGACCAGAGGTTTTCAAGCCTTCCTCAGAAGAAACACCGAGGAATCTTTTTAAAAAACTAATTGCAGAGTGTTTGGCTGGCAAGTGCAAGGTTATGGGTTCCATCTCCAGAAATCCTTGATCTCTGGGAATGCAGCCCTAGAACACACATTTTAAAAAATTTTCCCAGGAGAAGCCAGGCATGATGGTGCATACTTATAATCCCAGCATTAAAGGAGGCTGAAGCAGGAGGATCACAAGTTTAAGTCCTGCTTGGACATTTTAGCAAGACTGTCTCACAAAGGGCTAGGGAATGTAGCTCAGTGGTAAAGCACCTCAGGGTTCAGTCCCTAGCACTGAGGGGAAAATGAAAAAGTTCAGTAAGCCCTGATCTAGATTTCACATGAATCACTGTGACAGGCATATCACTGATTGAAAACCACTAGGCTAGCTATTAATCCAAATTGGCCATAAGGCAGCTTGTGATTGGTTTCCAGGTGATAGGGACCATCCTTAGAGTTGAGAGGAGGAAAAGTGAGAAAGACTTGGGAAAGTTCCCCAAGAGAACTTAGAGATCTCACTGGACCTTGATAAAAAAAATTTTAAATCAGATTAGGTTTTTCCATCTTATCATACTTGACCTTGAATCCATGAGCCTAAGGAACACATTCATTTTAATGTTAGCCTCACTGGTCTTTGTAGGGGGGTGGTAACAGGAATTGAACTATGCCATTGAGCTATATCCCCAGCCCCTGGCCAACAATTTTTATTTCCAAGTAGAACTTAATTGATGATCCCCTCAGAAATTTGTGAGAGGTCTGCTGCTGCCCCCCCCCAGGGATGTGTGTGTGTGTGTGTGTCTGTCTGTCTGTCTGTCTAATTCCACTTATTCTGATTCCTGGTCCAAGCACTGTTTTCAATGCTGGATGAAACAAGTCTTTCCCCATAAGAAACTACTATCTTCCTGGTCACAGGATCCTGAAACCTGATTATGTTTGGCTCTTCTCTCTCACCAAATCTTATTGTTTCTGCTTTTCTTTTCTTTTCTTTTTTTTTTTTTTTATCAGTACCAGGGATCGAGAACTCACAATCACATGCCTACAAGGCAGGCACTTATGCCGCTAAGCTAAATCCCTAGCCCCTGTTTCTGCTTTTCACTCAGTCAACAGATATTTCCTAGGTACTTGCTAAGAGCCAGATACTAGGCTAGGTGCTTTAAGTACTTTATTTCATTTTATTTCCATAGCAACCCCATGAGAATGGAGAAGATTCTCATGGTACCAATGGAAAATCAGGCTTAGAGTGGTCAGATAACTTGCCCAAGGAAGCCAACTAGGCAGCAGAGGAGTTGGGCTTCAAGTGTGGGTCTTTCAGGTGTAATTTCTTTCCACCCAGCACTTTACTCCCAGAGCAGTTTCCACCTCCTTAGCCTAGCGCTTGAGGCACTTCTGATATTCTAGGTCTTGTCACAGTTTTCCTTTCTCCCCTTCCACTCATCACTAACTACTTTGTTTCTTTTGTTTTGTTTTGTTTTGTTTTGGTACCAGGAATTGAACTCAGGACCTTGTACTTGCTGGGCAGGCACTTGTGCTGCTGTACTACATCCTGAGCCCTGCTGCTATTTCTTGAATACTTTTTTGTTGTTGTTGGTTTTGTTTTACTTTGTTTTGTTTTTTGAGACAAGGTCTTACTATGTAGTTCAGACTGGCCCTGAATTCACTGTGTAGCTCAAGCTGGCCTCGAACTCACGAACTCACCATGATCCTCCTGCCTTAGCCTCCCAAGTGCTGAGATTATAGGCACATGCCTCCACACCCCAGCCTTTGAATGCTTTTTTAACATGCTGCCTTTGCCCACTCTTCATCTACTTGAAGTTAGCTCTCCTTATCTGTCTTGTTTACATTTCTCTGGTTGCTGAACCAAAATACC
Source organism: Hydrochoerus hydrochaeris (assembly GCA_004027455.1). NCBI lineage: Eukaryota > Metazoa > Chordata > Mammalia > Rodentia > Hydrochaeridae > Hydrochoerus > Hydrochoerus hydrochaeris. The sequence goes on along the minus strand of PVLA01001104.1, from coordinate 268,264 downwards.
CATTGCCCAAAATTAAGGAAGAAAAGGTATATTTAGGTCACAGTTTGTGGGGGTTTCACTCTATAATCAGCTGGCTCCAAGGTAGGAGTGGCATGGCACAGAGGCAACAATTCAAGGTGGCAGAACACAGCAAAAACAACAGAAGCCAAAGTGCAGGAGAGCGAGCCTTTTTTTCCTGCCTGATGGTGTATGTAGACCGGTCTGCCCCCACTGTCTAGGTGCCTCTTGCACAAGATCAGGTTGTTTACAAAGTGAGGAATGAGGCCTCCTGCTGAGTCACTTAGTTAAGCTTCTAAACTTCTCAGTTCTCAAGTTGACACAGTGCATCAACCATTATACCATCTTCCTCTGCCTTACTGCCAAGCTTAGGGAGCTCTCCCTCAGCTCTTCTATGACTCTCTTTCATGACAGTTGGAATTTGCAGCTGCTTCAGGGTCATGTGGGTGACATGTGTCTTTTGGCCACAATTGTAAGTCATGTGTGTTTGTGTCCTCAGCAACAAGAAGGGAGGAAGCGTCAGGCACTGTGACTGAGCAGCTCGGATCCTCCTTTGCTCTGGCTGCATTAGGAGCTTAGCTTCTGTTCTAAGACAATTGAGTTTATTTATATATATATATATATATATATATATATATATATATATATATATATATATTTTTTTTTTTTTTTTTTTTCTTTCTGTACCAGGGATCGAACTCATGACCTCGCACTTGTCAGGCAGGCGCTTATACCACTGAGCTAAATCTCCAGCCCTGAGTTTATTTTTATTTTTGAGACAGAATCTTGCTATGTTCCCCACACTTGAGTCTTGAACTCATGGACTCATGAAATCATTTATTATCTTCTGAAATTAAACAGAACGACATTAGGATTATTTGGGGCTTTCCATTTTGTGGAGTGGTTTCCAGTGGACAGGACATTTGGTAGTTGGGAGTCAGATGATCAGGGTATAATGATGGGTCTGCTCCTGACCTGGAACAGCTCACATACTCCCTCAGGACCTTAGTTTCTTCATCAGTAAAGCGTATAGAGGTACTGGGTGGGGAGAGGGAGACAATTGTGAGAATTGATGGAAATGCTCCCTGAGGTCTCTTCTTGCCCAGGCTTGTCTTGAACTCTTCTAGAGCATGTTAAAGAAAGCAGAGTTAATGTGAGGAAGCAGAGTAACAATATGGGATGCTTTTATTGGTTGCAAACAATGACAGTCTAATTCTGTTGTTTTGCGTTTTTAGTTGTTTTGTGCTGCTGCATATCGAACCCAGGGCCTCATGCGTGCTGGGCTTACTCTGTACCCCCAGCCCTTGTTAATTCTGTTGAGTTAAACAGGAAAGAGAATTTATAAATTTAAGTAACTAAAAAATCTAGGAGTGGGTTTAATCCAGGGATTCTTATATTTTCATGAACACGGCTTATTTCACTGAGGTTCTCCCAGCTTTACTGTCCACTGTGGGCAGCCTCATCCTCAAAGGTGGCAAAGTGGATGCAGTGGTTCACAGCCACTTAACAGGTAACCTCTGTACATCATGCTAGTTCAAAATGACGGAGGAAAAAAGAAGAAAAAATGACAACTTTTTCACCTCAACCATCAAACCAAAGTCTTGTGCCTAATTCTGATTGGACCAACTATACTTACCTGGCAGGGGAGATACCATGACCTGATTGGACCAACTTCACGTTGTATGTCCACTCTTTGTCCAAATACTTCCAAGGCCCTAGAAATGACTGATTGGCTCAGTCACCTTGGGGCTGGCTCTTGAGGTCAGGGAGGGGTCAGCCCCACCTAAGCCATAGGTAGTGGATCCTGGGAAGTTTGAGCACGTTGCTGTGTCACAGCCACATCTTCCGTGATCTGATTCTGGCTCAGCTAGCTGTGTGTTGTTGGGTCGGTTATGTAATTTATCAAGCATCAGTTTCTTGTCTGTAAAATGAGTTAATAATACATATATCTGAGGGCTGTTTTAAGCATTAAATACTAGATGTAAAGCACTTGGCATAGTTCCTGGCAGTGCGAGATGATGATGATGGTCTTGAGAAACTGAAGGCTGGAGAACAATGGCATTAGCTGCAGTTTAGGAGCCAGCAAAAGCCAGGAATGGAGCGTAGTCAGATGCAGGCGTATTTGTCACCAGGGAGGCTCCCTTGTGATCTGCCCATGTCATCCTCCTGACCTGTGCCTTTTTGTGTTCTTACATTTGTTTTCTTCCCATTGTCTGCCTTGCCATCTTCCAAGGCCCCACATAAGTGCCACCTTAGTCACTAATTTAGGTCAGACTTCATAGGTGCACATTTGAGTCACCCTGTGGATGGCACCAGTCATATTTAAGAACTCAGTGTCTAGATTTGCCTGACGTGGGTTTGCCCCACTAATGCAGGGCAATTTGAGGAGTTATCCAACCTCTCTCTGCTGTAGTTTTCACCTCTGTAAAACAGGTCTTAAGGCTAGCAGCTTCAGAGGGTTTTAGAGAGGGTGAAATGAGATAATGGACCTAGCATGGTGCTAAGAAGTAAATGCTAGAATTTAGTGACTATTAGTAGCTTGATGCAGCCAAGGTTCCTATTGTCTCTACTGCTATTATACTGGGCACATAGTAGGTGCTGAGTAAAACTTGGAGGATTGTGAAGAAGGTAGAAGTTCCTTTTCCTCGTCACTATTTCCTTACTCTACCAGGAAAAAAAAAAATCATCCCCTAAACCCTGGTAAAGTCATTGCAGCAAAATAGATGATCTGTATGATACGATGAATGACTGGCAGTGAGGAAGGTGTGATAAGGGCAGGAAGAAGTAGATAGGGTGGCACGTGACTAATAAGGAACAAGAAGCTAAGAAGAAACCAGCAAGAGGCTGTTCTGTGTCTCACCCTCCAGCCATCAAGCCCAGCATCGCCCCAGTCATTTGGTCCAACTGGTGATAAGATGGGGACCAGCCAGTCTGTGTGCTTTCCGCCTGTCTCCGGACCCCACCTTGTAGGCTGTGGGGATGTGATGGAGGGGCAGAGTCTCCAGGTAGGTGTCTCCCACTCCACCCCTGCATATCCTCACGGCCCTGTCTGCCCTGCGACTTCATGATCGCAGGCCCGGGTGTGTAGTTCCAGGTAGGTGAGGCTGGGTTACGGCTGGTCTGGACTTGGTTATTATTAGTCCTGGGTCTATCTTTCCTGGCCCTTCTTTTTCTTCTTTCCAAATACCTAATTAGAAAATTTCCTAATTGACAGAGACAATGAGTGCTTTCTTCAGCTAGGAGGAAAGGGGCCCTAGCTTCAGAGACAGCTCCTCTCCTCTGTCTTGAGAGCAGACCCTAATTATGGAAAGTCTTTGTTTTGTTTTGTTTAATCTCACCCTGATGCACATGGATAAGAATAGCAGTGGCCATACCTTTGTCATCGCCCTTGAGTCCTCTCATCTCCTCTCCTGCCATCTTGCTTCTCTCTTGCTTCTTCTGGACTTTCCTTCCAGCAATCTCTGCTGTATCCTTAGAGCCAGCCTGGAGGGGCAGAAAGGCAAATCTCTAGTTTCCAGAGGTTTTCCAGACTTGGGCTCAGAGCCAGTCCCAATCACTCAGATATTTAGTGCCCCTCCATCTAAGGTGTGACTCAGAATAGCCATTTGAAATAACACAAGGCTTTCATGGGTGCTGAAAATAAGGTTGTTTCTTTCTGGATTTCCTAAAGGTGAAGGCTGGGGATGGTAATGAAACCTAAGTTTCCCTGTGTTGGTGGCCTTCCTGGCTAGTGCCACACCGCCGTGTGTCTGCTGGAAAGTCTTAATGGCGCTTGGACTTCTTCTGAGCTGCTGCTCTCTTTTTTTCCTACAGGGAAGCTTCTTTCGACTCTTTTACCCCTGCCAAGAGACAGGGGCGAACCTGGAGCAACCCCTGTGGATTCCCCGATATGAGTACTGCACTGGCCTGGCCGATTTCCTGCAGTTTAATAAGCGCTGGGTGGGGTTGCTGTTCAACCTGGCTGTGGGTAAGGGTAGCCTGGCCCTAGGTGTTTTCTTTGTTGCCTGATTATGTCCCTAGAATGACTAAAATACCTTTTAGCTTGTAGAGTCTCTCCTTTTATAGTAGGTAGATTTGACAAGTTACCCCATCTGAATTCCTGCCTTTGCAGGGTTATATGGGATGTATATAAATTCTCTAGTGCAGTGCCTAGGGCATTGAATGGGTCCCCTAAGTGGCAGCTATGAGTCCCTATGCAGCAGCTGTTTATTCCCACTCTGCCAGCTGTTGTGTAGATTAGCCATCCTTAACTCTCAGGGAGCAGACAGCCTCCTGCTGCTCTCCCTCCAGTCCTCCCCTCTTCTGGGTGGGGTCATTGAATCATCTACTTCCTCCAAAAGGCCCCAAGCCCAAGAACTCTACCTCCTGCTTTGGCATCTCAAGTATCTGCCCAGATTTGTTTAGTGTTGCCTTTTTTGTTTGCTTGGTTTCTTTGTTTTAGTCTTGCTGGGCCTGGAACCCAGGGCCTTGTGCATGAGCATGTGATCCACCACTGCTTCATGAACCCATTTGGTTTATCGCCTCATTTTTTTTTTTATTGTGTTCACTGTTTTTAGGAGAAACAAAAATAGTAGATAATGATTGTCCTGGGGTGCTCAGGGACAATTTGGGGCTCTCCACAGGGGAGGCACACAGATGCCTGTTGTGCCTGTGCTTGGTCTCCTCTCGGGATTCCAACTTGTGGGCAACCAGAAATTCTAAAGCCTGTGTCTCTGCCAGGATCTTGTCGCCTGCCTGTTAGCTGGAATGGCCCCTTTAAGACAAACAACTCCGGATACCCCTTGATCATCTTCTCCCATGGCCTAGGAGCTTTCAGGTGAGAATTTCAGAAACCAGACTGACGTATTCTTAGTTACAGTTGTTGAGTCTTAAGTTATCCTTAAGGGCGTTTCCGTGTGCCAGATGGTTTCATCTGCCATCTGCTTCATACCAAGCATCGTGTCCATCTCTTGCCTTTTGCAAATCCCTTTCCCTGGTGGAGCCTCACACCCTTCACTTCTCATTTCTAGCATTTATGTAAATGGACACTTCTTCTGGCGTCCTGTGCTGCAGCCCAGAAGTTCTAGGAAGAGCATGTGCTTTATAATCAGAAGCTCATATATTCAACGTATGTCGAGGGTCGGTTCTGTGTGTGGCACTGGCGTGGTAGGAAATAAGACAGACTTGGCTCCCTGCACTCACAGAGCCAGCAGTGGGACCCCTCACCCTAACCTCAGCCAGCTGCTCGCGGGCTGTGTGGCCTGGAGCCAAGGTCTGCCGAGCGGGCGTGCCACTCGCACAGGGTGGTCTGTGAGAGCACGCACTTGGGAGGATTGACACCTGTCATCTGTCCCCTCCTTTTTCTCTGCATAGAGGGACAAGGTGATCTCTTTTGCCTTACTTGGGAAACTTTGGTTTATGTTTCAGGAGTCTTCCCATGAGTTCTGATTTCCACACTGTGGCGTGTTACGTACTGTAGCTTTATAATTACCGTGCGAGCGTTCCTGGTCAACCTTGTGAATGTTTATCCATCAGTGTATCTGTCTAGTTTATGGTGTGGCGTGGGAGCATCTCAGAGACACACAAACCATTGTCCACACTATAGCCAGATCCATTTTAAAACCGAATGTGATCTTGTCTTTTAGCATCTTGAACAGTATCTGGCATATAGTTGGTGGTCAAATATTTGTTGAGTGAATGAATGACTGTTCTTCCTTTAATTGAATTTTTTTAATAGCACCTTGAACTTAATTGCATTCTCTTCATGGTCTAACCTGGAGGCAGGCCCAAGATAGAGTTTCTAGTTTCATTTCTTGCTACTTCCCCCTACTGCTCTCTGGATAAACTGATCTTTTATATAACTTAGAGAACTGTGTTATTTTCTGTCTTGGGATCTTTATCTGTGCTGTACTTTATGGCTTTTCCCTTTGTCTGAAGTAGTTGCCATCTTTCTTACTGCATCCTATACTCCCTTGCATCTCTTGCCTAAATTCTAGTTACCTTTAAGGTCTTAATTAGGGACACGCATCCTGACCCTTTTATTATATTAGGTTAAGTTTCCCAGTACAACTTTTGCTTTTCAGTACTTAAAATGATTGTAATAAATTTGTTATTTACGTAATTATACTTTTGGGGGTGCGGCTGGGGATTGAACCCGGTCTTTGCACTGAGCAGCATCCCCTGCCCTTTTCGAATTATTTACCAACCCTTGTCTACCTCTGGCTCTTATGAGAGAGACTTCATCATGATTTTAGTCACTGTTGTTGAGCAATTCTGTGTTAAGTACGACTTGCCCAAATCCTAACTGATTAAGGCAGATTGGGTTCTTACATTTCCTGTAGCTTCCCCACTTTTCTGGGGAAGGCAGTGAGCCGGACTTCAAAAGCAAAGAACCCTGGCACAGTGGCACACGCCTGTTGTCCCAGCTGCTTAGGTGGCTGAGGTGGGAGGACCCTGAGTCCAAGGCCAGGGCAACATGCTGAGACCCTGGTTCAAAAAAAAAAGAGGACAAGCTGAACTTTGCTTACGGGAACTGTGTTATTTCCTTCCTTGGGGTCTCTATCTGTGCTGCCCATCTCTTCTGCGCTCCCTGTCATTTCTTGCCTGAATTCCAAATTACATGTAAAGTCTTAATTTGAGTTTTATTTTCTTAGAAACACCCCAAAACAGAGATAGGGGTCACTAAATCACCAGGTTGCCCAGACCAGGCTTGAAGTTGTGACCCTCCTGCCTCAGTCTCCCAGAGTGTTGGGATCATAGGTATGCGTCACCACATCCAGCCATGATTATTCTTTAATGTCTGTAAAGTCCATGAAGGCAGAGATCATGTCCGTCTTTTGTCACTCTTAATGCCTGAAAGGTAATAATTTAAAACAAATTAATCATACGAATAGAAGTGCTATGTTTTGCTGCGTTCTCATTCGTTCAGTAGACGTCTGCTGAGCATTGGGCCAGATGGGCCAGATGTCTCTCACGGGCATGAGAGGAAGGTGGGGCACCCTGAGATAAACTGTCCAGGAAGTGGCATCTGCTGGAGGAGCTGGCATGCAGACGTCTGTAACTGGCCAACACTAGGAAGCAGAGAGCAGATATGGAGAAAAGACTGGAAGGCAAGGGGGTAGTTTTCAGAGTTATTTCCTGATTCAGTGAACTGAGCACCTGCTCTGTGCCAGGGCTGGACATTGACTAGTGGGTAAGAAAGTCCCTGCCTCCAGGAAAATTTTCATCTAGCAAGGAAAAGAAACTAGATGTTCCCTCCTACACCCAGGGATATATTTTAGAGAGAGTGAGTAAGAGTAAGCTCATGACCGTGGAGGTCATCTTTTTGGTCTAAGCATCTTTATTGAAATTTCATACGTCAAGCCCAGAGTGAAGCAGTTATAAGTACTCTTCACTAACCAGAGCATCCCAGCACTCTGGGAGGCTGAGGCAGGAAGATCACAAGTTAGAACCCAGCCTGGGCAATTTAGTGAGGCCCTGTCTCAAAAATAACTAAATAACTAAATAAATAAGGCTGAGGATGTGGCTCAATGCAAAGACCCTGAGTTCAATCCTTAGTACTGAAAAAAAGGAGGAGGAGGGAGAAGGAAAAACAAAACAAAACAAAACAAATGACATCCCAAGAAAAGGGGCAGGGAGGGCAAGGGATACTTTCTTTTCGCTGCATCTGGCTAATTTAGCTGTGAAACCCTTCCCACGGCCAGAGAGCTGGGGTTCTTTATTCCAGCGGGGAGTATGTGCCTTTAGGTGCTGCCTGTTGTAATATGCCATTGCTTATGTGTTTCCCATGCTGCTGTCCCAGGCAGGGAAGCGCATTTTACAGCTGAGCAAATGTTTTGAATGACAGACTTTCCCACGGTTATGGCATTCAGACTGTGAAGGAATCAGAAAGCCTGAAGTCCTGACCCCTTCCCCTACCTCTCTCTTCTCCCCCCCCCCCCCA